>CANXYA011465436.1:0-14240 GCA_948193465.1 Acalypha hispida
AGAAATTCTATTTTTGATTTGAATTGATTAATTGAAAGTTGATTGCGAAATGTTTTGACTGTCTATGAATGATACGTCGGATTTGTGTCTGTTTGAATATGGAACTGTTATATGTTGACTGTTTGAATGAATGTTGTTACGGAAACGTTATCAGTGTTATATGACTGTTTGAAATGATATGTTTGTAATGAAAATGTTTGGTTACGGAAGTTTACGGAACATTTGTTATATGATTCTGATATGCTACGAAACTCCTGTATATGAATCTGTTATGTTACGGAACGTTTGTTATATGATTCTGACATGTTACGGAATGTCTGATATATGATGCTGATGTATTACGGAATGCTATTATATGATTCTGATATGTTACGAATCGTTTGTTATGTGATTTTATTATGTTACGGAATGTTATTATATGATTATGGTATGCTATGGAACTCTTGTATATGAATATGTTTTGTTACGGAACGTCTGTTATATGATTCTGATATGTTACAAAACGTTTGTTATATGATTCTGCTGTGTTATGGAACTCTTTAATATGATTCTGTTGTATTACGAAACAGTTGTATAAGATTCTACTATGTTGCAGAACGTTGTTCTATGTTACTGTTATGCTACGGAATGCTGTAAGTAAGGTATAATTGTTATGTGTTTTCTGTGCGAACCAGAAATGGTATTGACTTTGATATTGCAGTTCCGTTGTTTGATTATTATTCTTACTGAGTTGAAAGCTCACCCCTTTCTACCCCCTCACAGGGAAAGATAAAGTAGTGGACGGGTGATAGCTGTTATGTGCATGGAGCATATTTGCATCTAGGAGCTAGCAGAGGCCACGGTAATAGCATGATCGCATAGTATGCTGTTTGGAAATGTTGGCGATGTTGTAATGTGTTTCTGTAATGATTTCTGTGATGATAAGATATGATCTGTATGATGATGATTTTCTATTTTGGATTTTATAATTGTTCTATTGTACGGAAGTATGTTGAACTTTTGGTTTTATGAATGAAAAGTTTTACGGAACATTGGAATATCGATTATTTTTGTGAAGTTAATTCTGTTCTGTCGAAAATGGTTTGAAATGATTGTATAGGTTTCTATATTTACGAAAAATCGCAGAGTCAAGTGTTAAAGAAAAAAATTTTAAAATCCCGTATTTTTACAGAACTGTTGATTTATTTACGGATCTAATATGTTTTTGTCGTATAAGTTTTGGTAGTCACATGAATAGTAGTTGGAGTATTAGGCCTAACGGGCTGCATTTCTATATGTGCATTAGGATGTTTAATTTTCGTTATTTATGCCTCTTTTGGTTAGAATGTATTATAGGAATTTTGATGTAATTTATGGATGTTTGTAAAAATCTTGTAATAATTGACCCTTTTATTATTTTGAACGTATAACATGTCTTGAATCTATTAGCCTATAAATCCAAACCCAAACTCATAATGAGGTAGGTAGGTCAATATCTGTGTTGACCATATCACACCTTCCTAGTATGATCAACCCAGGTGGCGACTTCATTCATTCTCAAAGTGGGCTAGGATCTCGTGATCTACCCAAATGCGTGGCGAGTCCATCACTCAACGGGCAGCAAAAACTGACCCTCACACATGTATCTTCTTTAACTCGTTGGTTTGTCAACTGCTAAAGCTTCTTGGGATCATTTAGTTTGCTCCTACGCGTCTGGATCAAAATCTCATATTCAAACATTAAAAAATAAATTCTATCATCTGGTAAAGGAAGCAAACAAAACGATTCTGTAATTTATTCAACGAGGTAAAAGGTATTTCGACCATCTCTCTTCACTTAAAAATCCTATACCTGAGGAGGATTTAATCCAAAATCTCATTGATGGCCTACCAACTGAATTTTAACACTTCAAACACTCGTTCCTAAATCGGACAGACACTCCTTCATTTGATGATTTGTGTGGATTGCTAATGGGTGAAGAAAGGAGGCTGGCAAATGAATCAAAGACTTCATCTTCTATTCTACCTACAGCTCAGGTGGCTCAAGCTGTGCAACCAGTGCATCAAAATTTTACTAATCCTTCCAGAGGACATGGTGGTTTTGTGGTGGACATAGTGGTCGCGGTGTTCAAGGTTTTGCAGGATGCGGTGGTTGATCAAACCCTAATTATCGACCTACAAATCCTTATTTGGTTATGGGAATTTTTCTAATATTGGTTCGCGTTTTGCTCCGCATTCGACATCAAATTTTATCTCTACTCAAGCACCCTTCTCTGATGGTTCCAATAATACTATACAGTGTCATAACTGTCACGGTTTTTGTCACATGGCTCGACAATGTCCATTACCTAGCATCCTTCCTTCTCCTACTCCTCAGCCTCAAACAAATTTTGCCTCCACTTCCAATTATCAAACGTGGATAATGGACACAGGTGCTACTCACCACCTTACTCTTGATTTGTCAAATCTCTCCATCAACTCTGATTACACTAGACCTGAGACAATAAAAATTGGTGATGGTAAATCTCTCTCAATCTCATATACTGGCTCTTCTGTTTTTTTAACACCTCATCATTCCTTTTGTTTACATAAAATTTTTCATGTTCCTTTAGCATGTTCGAATTTACTTTATGTTCACTCATTTTCTAAAGATAATAATGTTTCTGTTGACTTCTTTCCTAACCATTTTCTTGTAAAGGATATCTCCACGAGGCCCCTTCTACATTTCATCCCGAGTGATCATGGTCTTTACTACCTGCCCATGCAACCTTCCTCATCTCGTCTGTCGGCTTTTTTGTCCTCTCTCTCTTAGTGGCACTCTCGTCTTGGTCATGCAAATTTTTGAGTCGTTCGTCAAGCTATCCGTCAAGCCAATATTCTGTTTGTTGAGTCTAGTTTAGATTCTTGTCATGCTTGCAATGTTAGCAAGTCTCATAAGTTACCTTTTATATCTTTTGATTTTCAAGAAAAGGGTCTTTTAGATTTAATTTGTTCGGATGTATGGGGACCTAGTCTAGTTCCCTCCATTGACGGTTATTGATATTATTTTATTTTTTATGATCACTATAGCAAGTATTGTTGGATTTATTTTTTGAAAGTTAAATTTGAAGTGTTTAATGTGTTTATTAAATTTCGTACTATCGTTGAAAAATTTTTTAACAACTCCACCAATCAATTTCAATCTGATTGGGGTGGTGAATTTGAAGCTCTTTGTAAGTATTTATTATAAAATGGAATTACTCAATGTAGCTCATGTCATTACACTCATGAACAAAATGGTTGTGCCGAACGAAAATATCGACACATAGTAGAAATAGGTCTATCTCTTTTACAACATTCGTTTGTTCCCTCTCGTTTTTGGCCTTATGCTTTTGATGTCGTTGTTTACAGTACAAATCGTCTTCCTACACCTATTCTTAACTATTCTAATCCGTTTTTTGTGTTATTCAGTCGGTCTCCTGAATTTCATAATCTACATTCTTTTGGTTGTCTGTGTTACCCTTGGTCTCGTCCATATGCTAAAAATAAATTAGCTCCTCGATCTAAGAAGTGTGTTTTCTTGTTTTATAGTAAGCCTCACAAAGGTTTTTTGTTTCTAGATTTTTCCAATTCTAGAAAAATTACTATTTCACATCATGTCGTATTTTATGATCATCAATTTCCCTTTGCTATGTCTTCTAGTCCATGTCTCACTGATTATTCAAATAATTCTCTCCTCCCGCCACTGTTTTACTGCCCTCTATACTTCCAATATCGTCTGCTAACATTCCTACTCAGTCAGATCACGAACCGTCCAGTCCATCCTCACCTTTACCACCAAATACTCCTACTTCCGACTCTTCATCTTCAAATAATTCCTCCATTCATCCATCATCTCCTGGTCTTCCTTTAGTTGTTGATCTTAGTAGGTATAATAATTCTTCCGAACCTTCTCCTCCGCATCGTATGGTGATGCATTCTCAAACAAATAGCTTGAAACTTTGTGCTTTTTTTGCTCTTATTATTCCTTCCACTGAGCCTTTGACCTATTCTAAAGCTGCTCGATTTCTGAGTGGCGTTGTGCAATGCAAGAAGAGATTGATGCTATGTATACGAACCAGACATGGACGTTAGTACCGCCTCATCCGTCTCAGAATATAGTTGGGAATAAATGGGTGTTTAAAATTAAACGTGACCAACATGGAGCCACGACTCGTTACAAAGAACGGTTAGTTGCTAAGGTCTTTCATCAATGCCCAGGTATTGATTACAATGATACATTTAGTCTGGTAGTTAAGCCAGCAACTATTCGGCTTTTATTGTCTCTTGTTGTTTCTCGTGGATGGATTGTTCGCCAACTTGATGTTTCGAATCCCTACCTTCATAGTTCATTAAACGAGGAAGTGTGCCTTAGGGTTTTGTTGATGATCGATTTCCATATTATGTTTGCAAACTTCGAAAATCTATTTACGGTCTCAAGCAAGCGCCTCGTCAATGGTATAAATGTCTCACCTCCAAGTTGTTGTCATTGAAATTTGTTAATAGCAAAACCGATTCCTCTTTGTTTATTTATCATGATGAAGGTGTTACTATATACTGTTTGGTTTAAGTTGCCGATTTTTTACTTCTTGGAATTGACAATTCTGCTCTTAGTCGTGTCATTGCTCAGCTCAGTCACTCATTTGCTATCGAGGATCTTGGTCGGCTATATTATTTTCTTGGAGTAGAAGCTAATTGTTGATGGTCTTTATCTTTCTCAAACAAAATATTTACGAGAGCTTCTGTTAAGGGCGAATATGTGTGGAGCAAAGCCTGTTACTACACCACTTTGTTCGACTACATCTCTTACAAGTTGAGGTGAGCTTTTTTTGGATCCTACTTTATATAGACAAGTTGTGGGTGGTCTACAATATTTATGTGTAACACCGCCTGATGTGAGTTATGCGGTCAACCGAGTTTCTTAATTTATGCATGCTCCAACAATTTATCATTGGCAAGCGGTGAAACGAATTCTTTGGTATTTGAATGGGTCTCTGTCTCATGGTTTGTTTATTCGTCCCTCGTCTCACTTTGCTATCTCTGCCTATAGTGATGCGGATTGGGGAGGCAATGTTGATGATCGTCGCTCGACTACTGGTTTTGCAATATATTTTAGTTGTAATATGATTCTTTGGGGTTCTGAAAAGCAGAAGACAGTTTCGAAGTTGTCTACCGAGGCTGAATATCAAGCGGTTGCTTATACAGTTCAAGAGTTAGCTTAGTTTCGTTCACTTCTCACTGAGTTGCATATTTCTTGCTCTTCACCTATCCTTTGGTGCGATAATTTAAGTGCAACTTATTTGACTACAACTCCAATCTTTCACTCTCGTTCTAAACACTTGGAGGTAGATTTTCATTTCGTGCGTGAAAAGGTGGCGCAAAGGGAGCTGTATGTTCGTTATATTTTGAGCTCAGAGCAGATTATTTGACAAAGGCGTTATCTCGTCCTCGGTTTTGTCTTCTTCGTGACAAGTTGTTCGTGTTGCCTAAACCCATACAGCTTGCGGGAGGGTGATAAGGATATATGTGTTTTATATTTATCTACATTCTATACGTGTGTAGTTATCTTCTTATGTAAGTTAGAGTTTGGGTTACTCCCTACTACTGCTTTGTAAACCCTAAACTGATGTGTATATATTCTCCTTACCTAATGAGACTCAGTAGTGATGTTTTGCCACTCTTAACCTCCTTACATTCCAGGCATGTAACTTTATTGATAGTACCCGCATCCAAGTCTTCGCCGGAAAATTCTTCTTTATCGAGAATGGACAACAGAACACCCATGAAATTTTCTTCCTCTTCCTTGGCCGCCTTGCCAAAACTTCTTTTTCGTTGTGTTCTTGCAGCCATCTTTCCATAAATAAATCCATATCCTTTGCTATCTTTTTCATCTCTTTCATATCACCACCAAGATCCAACCAATTCAGAAATGAAAAAGTGTGTGAAACCACAAATTTCCCTATACATACAATAACATTTCTCATTGTTTTTTTCTACTCTTCACTTTGTTTGTTATCAGTCTCATTTTTGAAGTACTTTCCATATCTTTGTCCCACAACAATCTTGAATATTACATTTAGTGTTATCAAATAAAACCATTTTTTCAACTTTATAAATAATTGATTTGAACTATTTTTGTTCTTCGTCCATTCGTCATATAATTCTCGCGAATGGCTTCTTTCATTTCCTTCTCTCGTACATCTTTAAGCATTTCAAGTCGATAATTGGAAACAACTTCAACATTACCGATCTTGCAAATTATACGCCAGTACTCTCCATACGGACTTATGGAAAATATTAAATTATTGTATCTTCCTTAGCCAAAGCCTTGTCATTTCCAGTAAAACATTCCTTAGCCAATTCCGAATCACTTATAATCACGTTTCTATGAACACCGAGCCTGATACTGAATATTGGTCCGATTTTGTCAGCCAGGTTTCCTAGGAGTATATGAACCGGTTGTGCCCCAGCTAGAAGTGGCAAATGTCAGATAACAGGCCATTGTCCCGGAGCTTCTGTTGGTAATTTGTTCTTGCTTGTTTTGGTTGATTTTAGAAACAAGAATAAGATGAAGAGTGTTATGAGGTGTATTGTTGTGCTTGGAAGACTATTTACGGAGAATTCCTTGGTTGATTTCTGATTTTAGCTAGATTGAAGATTGCAATAAGGGATATATTTATTTATTTATTTGGCAGATTGAAATTAATTAACATTTTTTTGAACATCAACTCATTTATATTTTATATCAATATTTTTATATATTTTGATTAATTCATTGAAATTAATTGTCATTCAATCATATGGAAATATCGTTTTATGATTTTATTCTAATAGAAAAAGTTTGTTTAATTAAAAATAAGGCACGTTATAAGCAATATAGTTGTTTTTTCATGTGTGGGGGCTGTTTAATCAGAATTTGAGCATGAAAGTTGGGAACGGTGAGAGCATTTATTTCTGGTTTGATAGCTGGTCAAGAGCCGGTGCTCTTTGCACTCGTTTCCCTCTTCTTTTTGCCTTGTCGAGGGAGCAGAATTGCACACTAGCTCGAATCCTTGATCACGGCTTTCACTGGAATAGTAGAGTAAGATCGGGCCTTGAACAATCTGAACTGAATGAACTACAGCTCTTATTGTGTAGCGTGGACAGAATTGGAGATAGAGATGTTCTTTATGGAAAGGCTCGGCAGGTACATTCTCATCGAGCTCCTTTACTAAACTGCAGTGTGAAAATTTCTATGTTATTTCAAAGCTATTGCCTCTGGAGCTTGTATGGTCTTCTGCTGTTTACCCGGGAATCAAATATTTTATTTGGTTGGCTATTAGAAGGCGTATTCCATGTAACGCTTTCCTTGTAGAGAGAGGGGTTCAGCTCTTATTTGGAAATATTTGCTCATTTTGTTTAGATAGTATAGAAGATGTGGAGCTAGCATGTTCTACTTCTTTGCCCTAATGTTTGGCATGTTTGGTGTTGGTTTTTCCATCGTATGGGAGTTGCTTGCGTTATGCCTAGATCGGTTTCATGTTTTATTTTTTCATGGTTCAATCTCTACCGAAGTCATAGGCTTTCTTCATTTCGGCATATTTTGGGTCTTACTATCATGTGGAACATCTGGAAGAATCGTAACAAGCGTGCATTTCAAGATTCAAATATTCATGCGGAGCTGCTCATTTTTTCTACCATTGTGGATTCGGTTAATTTGTACAAATTTAATTTGTTCTTCCTTATATTATTCAGCAAATGGTGTATTTAGGGATTTACGAGCTATCTTTCATTAATTGTGGTGATGTTATTTTGTAATTGTACTTGATTGTATTTTGTTCTAATTCTTAATGTTGTAGTCTTAAGTGTGCGAAAGCATCTTGAATCTAGTTCTTTGATCACATCTTGTGGTCCGTTAATAAAATTTACATTTACCTATAAAAAAAATTATATATATAATAAAAATAATAATAATAATTCAACTTCAACCGTTGATTATGTTAGAAAAAGTTTGTTTAATTAAAAATAAGGCACTTTATAAGCAATATAGTTGTTTTTTTATGGATTTTAATAATGGCTGATCATAAGGAATTGCTAATGACTGATGATATATGTATGGTTGGTTAGTAGATTTTTAATCAATTATATATATAATAAAAATAATAATAATAATAATAATAATTCAACTTCAACCGTTGATTATGTTAGCATAATCACATATAATAAGTTTTTTTTATATATAAATTTTTATTTTGGATGGCATCCTGAAATGGTATATTGTATATGATATAATTTTTTTTATAAGTAATGGATTTTATTAAAGATAACCACAAGAAGTGGCAAAACGTACTACTAATAACTCATTTCCGTATGCTTAAGGCTACGTCGAGAAGTTAAAATTAAAAGTAGAAGAGAGTATGATGAATAAACACAATTATGCTACATAAAAAAAAATCAATCCTCGATTCCCATGTATGTACATCAAATGGTGAATATGGAAAAGTAGCTAGAATCGAATAACTTGAAGAAACCGGTTGCCTCCACAACACAAGTAAACAACAACCGCCTTTGAAATAATGGGCTACAATAATTTAGTGCTTTTCACAAGTCCTTATGGAGAATATAGGCTTCAAATTTGCAAGATAGTGACTATTGAAGTTCTTTCAAATTATCGTCCTGAGCAGCTTAAAGATGTACGAGAGAAGGAGATGAAAGAAACCATTCAATAACTGTACCAAGAATGGATGAAGAACAAAAATAGTTCAAATAAATTATTTATAGAGTTGAAAAAATTGTTTTACTTGATAACACTAAAGTGTGATATATATTCAAGATTGTCATAGGAAAAAGATATGCATGCAAGTGATGAGTGGCAAAAAAAACAATGAGAAATGCTAATTCCTCGGTTTTGTATGTCCTCGAACATAAAAAAAAAATGAGAAGCAATTGATATTTTACAGATTAAGTCAATTTTCTTATTGTTTTATTTACATTTTTATTAATCAGTTTTTACCTTCTGCTAAGCTCAGTTAGCTCGAGAGCTCAGCTCGTCACCTTCCTTTTCTCTCTCTCTCTCTATTATATATTTTCCTTCTCTTTATATATTCCGAGATTTCAGGAGTCAGGATCGTGAAAACCACGTGGACTAGATCGTGGCTGTGCATTACTTCCAGTTATATGAGCTTAGATTATCCAAGGGGCAAGCTGCGTTAGCCCATCAGATCTGAGTAAAGAACACGACATCGTCACTATTAGTATTGAACATATGTACATAAATCTCTAAATATATTCTTAGTTTTTTTTTGGTAAAATCATATATAATGCAATATGTTTTATCAATATATTTCAATGGGGTGTTATATATCAATTGATTTTTATTTGTAAGTGTTTTTAAAAATATTGTTTCAAAAAAAAAAAAGTTAAATTTAGGATACCAAAATATTTTATTTTTCTGTTCGAAATTAATAATAAACCTTTAATTTAATAATAAAAATGCGAAAAAGGGAAAAGTCTAAATTAGTGGAACAAGTTGTTTTGAAGGCTTAAATTAGTTTAGTAGATTAAATTAACTCTTTTCCAATATATTCAAACTTTTTTATTATTAAATTATCTACAAAGTCAAAATTAATTATCAATTTTCACTTATCAAAAAAAATTATCAATTTTCAGCAAAATATGTATAGATAAATATAAATAATGAATATAAGCAAAACAAATCCATCCCATTTTGCTGATGCCAACCGAAATATACGTATATAACTAGCTGCTAATAATGACCTGCCATCAGTAATCTACATGAAAAATCACCTATTCTAAGTGATATATGCTATTTTATAATGTACTGTTGAGTAACGTGTTTGCATTTTTAAATCTGCTAATTAGTAATTTCTTCAATTACATCAGACTTGATATTTAAATATTAAGTACGAACGCATCAATCGACCATTATAAAATTGATGATTGACAACTCATTTTATTCCAAATGTTTTCTTAAATGAAAACATCATAAAAATCTTCAAATAATATAGTACTATGAAAATGAACCCATAATTCACATCTTTCACCCTAAACTAAAAAAAAAATAATTAACCATGGAATTCTCTGAAAATACTTTTCCGGCCATAACAATAGCCCTCATAACACTCTTTACCTACTTCTTGTTTCTGAAATCAAGAAAGGGAAGCAAAAGGAAACTACCACCAGTAGCCCCTGGACGATGGCCGATTATCGGTCATTTGCCACTCCTAGCTGGGTCACAGCCGGTTCACATACTCTTGGGAAACAAGGCTGACAAGATCGGATCAATATTCGGTATCAGCCTTGGTGTGCATAGAGTCGTGATTATAAGTGATTCTGAATTGGCAAGGGACTGTTTTACAACAAATGACAAAGTTTTGGCTGGTCGTCCTAAAACAACAGGCATTGAAATATTAGGCTACAATAATTTAATGCTTACTACTAGTCCTTATGGAGCGTACTGGCGCAAAATTCGGAAGATTGTCACGGTTGAAGTTCTTTCCAATTATCGATTTGAAAAGTCTAAAGATGTACGTGAGAAGGAGACAAAAGAAGCCATACAAGAATTATATGAAGAATGGATTAAGAACAAAAATAGTTCAAATAAATTATTTGTAGAGTTGAAACAATGGTTTTATTTGTTCACTCTAAATGTTATATTTAAGATTGTTGTGGGAAAAAGATATTCAAATTGCTTGGAAAATGAAGCAAGTGATGAGTGGCAAAAAACAATAAGAAATGCTATCTTGCATATAGGGAAGTTTGTGCCATCAGACACTCTTCCATTTCTAAAATGGTTTGATTTTGGTGGTGATATAAAAGTAATGAAAAAGTTAGCAAAGGAAATGGACTTGGTAATGGAAGGATGGCTACAAGAACACAAGCAGAAAAGAAATTCCGGTAAGCCGACAGAAGAAGAGAAAGAAGACTTCATGGATGTTTTGTTGTCGATTCTCGATAAAGGAGAAATTTCCGGCGAAGACTTGGATGCTGATACTGTCAACAAAGCTACATGCCTGGTATGCATTGACTTCTCTTTTTTTCAACAATTATAAATTATGCATCAAATTACATTTATATCTACAATATAAAAAGTAATGAATAGAATTTAATATAAACAATTGATTTTGAAGTATATGGTTCAACCTCATTATATGCCCACTTTAAGGCCGATAGACTTGCACATCAAAAGTACATGCCAAAATTTAATTTTTGAATGTACTTATTTTGAGTATTACGCTAGGCCATCATTTTTCTCCAAAAACTATAGAATAAGTTTCGTGTAGGATATTAGTCAAAACAAAAAAAAAGAAAGAAAAAAGGTTTTGTGTGGGATAAAATATAATTTAAAATTTTGTTACCAATTCAATACCGTTGACAAAGTGAAGTGATTGATTTTGTAAAAAATTCTATTGTTTATCTAATTACATAAAACATTATTTTTGTTAATAAATATTTTTTTTCTCTCATTTTATTTGGATTAATTTTATATGGCAGACTCTCATTTTAGCTGCTTCAGATGCTACTTCGTTCACTTTAACATGGACAATGTCGTTACTACTCAATCATCCTGATGTGCTTAAGAAGGCTCAAAATGAATTGGACATGGTAATCGGTAAAGAAAGATAATTAAAGGAGTCAGATATCAATGATTTAGTTTATCTCCAAGCCATTGTAAAAGAATCCTTAAGAATGTATCCTCCTGTTCCAACTCTAGTTCCTCATAAAGCCATGGAAGACTGTAAAATCGGAGGTTATGACATTCCAGACACTTGGATTATGATAAATGTGTCGAAAGTTCAAAGACATTGAAGAATTTGGCCGAATCCATTAGAGTTTCAGCCAGAGAGGTTTCTTACTACTCATAAAGATGTTCATGTTAGAGGAAAAGATTTTGAATTGATACCATTCGGTAGTGGAAGAAGGATGTGTCCTGGAATATCGTTTGGTCTTCAAGTAGTAAACCTAATTCCTGGTAATTTGTTACATTCTTTTGATGTTGAAAATATACTGGTGAAATGGTTGATATGACCGAAAATGTTGGAATAACGAACTATAAAGCTACTCCTGTTGATGCTCTTCTTACTCCAAAGCTTGCTGCTCATCTATACTAGCGTATTATCACGGACGAAATCAAAGGTATCTTTTATTTGCAATTTAAGAAGAAGATAAACATAAAAATGTAAAATTATGGAAGTAAGAGGACTCATGGTCATCTTCGCTAGTTAAATTGAGTTCCTTCTTAAAAATATAATGTAATGTATTATATGTCGAATTTCTACTCTTTGAATTTCTCGTAATATGTTGTGTAATATGTTGTATCCTTGCTCCTGAACGTATGCAAAAGCATGGTTGATCTTGAAGTTTTAGCCACATCTCATGGTTTTTTTTTGATAATATTCTTTTTATCTTTTAAAAAAAATACGTTTAGTTTACTTATTTCCCCTTGGTATTAAATTGCGTTAGGTATGGCTCATATACCGAGTGAAGGGGCAAATGCTGGAGTGGAGCGGAGAGAGCGAGTGGAGCCGAAGGCGAAATGAGCGAACAGAGTATAGGTACGGTACGGGGTTATTTTGGTAATTGTACCGTTAGGGTTACATTTATATTTTGTAATTGTAATCATTCTTAATTAATAAGAGAAAAACAGCCGCTCAGCACTCCTGAGGATGTAAGCACATTGTCGAACCTCGTTAAATTTTGTGTTTTTTATTTTCTTTACTGTTTTCGTTAATTCCTGTGTTATTTAGCTGAATACCTCAACAAATTGGCATAGAGTAAAACACATATTTGGTTTTGTTTTAATAAGTTTCTTTTAATTTTATTTCATTATTTTCCTTGTCGTTTCATTTGGTTGATGCATTAAATCAGGTGATGTAACCTTCCTAAAGGGAAAACAAATTTCTATTCGAAATGAGAGTTTGAGCCTTTCTTTAACTAAGTAGGTTTTTTTTCATATTTTAATCTTTAGAGCATGTGCAAGAGATCCTTTATTTTAGAGGATCTCTTTTTAATAAAATAATATATTTTAAAAAAAAAATTGTGGTTGAAATTTGTATTATTTTGAAAAAGTGAGTATGAATAAATATAATAATAATAAAATTTAAAAAAAAGTTGAAGGATTAAATAATGATTATTCAAATTTAAAAGTTATTTATAAATTTTTAAAAAATAATATTAAATTTTATTATTTATTTATTTATATTTTGGTATTTTATAGAGATATATATATTTTTTTATGTAAAAATTAAATTTTAATATATTATTTTAAAAGATGATAAGTTAAAATTATAAAAGAGCCGTTGAAATGCTTATTATGCTAAAATTCTCTTCACTAATTGACTTGACTTTTAAGAGTTATTTACTCTGTGGACAGGATCCTACGTTGATTGCTATTAATAAGGATGGGATATCATTCACTAATGTTTTTTGTTTATTTTTATATGCATTACTGAATCAAGATGCGTGTTCGTATTTTAAAGTCAAATTAACATCTAGACAAAAAAAAAAAAAGTTAAAAACACATTTAAATATCTTGTACAGTACCTCAAAAAAAATACCTTGTACAGTCTCGTGAATAAAAAATCATTAATAAAGCTAATGCTTGACTTGACAACTCATTTATTAGAAACGTTTTCATCATAGTCGATCCAAATAAAATATGGAATAGCACGAAACATTGAAAGTGACTGGTCAGTCTTACAAATAATCTCTAATTGTTAATCCTTATCGTCTTCACACCCTAAAATTGACCATGGATTTCTCTGAAAATACTCATCTAGCCATCATAACACTACTGTGCATCTTGTTCTTAAAATTAAGAAAGAGAATCAGCAATCAGAAATTACCGCCAGAAGCTCCTGGAGCATGGCCTATTATTGGGCATTTGCCACTTCTAGCTGGGTCACAGCCGCTTCACATACTCTTGGGAAACATGGCCGATAAGATCGGACCGATATTCAGTATCAAGCTCGGTGTGCATCGAGCCGTGATAGTAAGTGATTGGGAGTTGGCTAGGGAATGTTTTACTACGAATGACAAAGCTTTAGCCGGTCGTCCTAAAACATCCGCCTTAGAAATATTAGGCTACAATAATTTAATATTTTCCACTAGTCCATATGGAGAATATTGGCGACAAATTCGCAAGATCGTCACTGTTGAAGTTCTTTCCAATTATCGACTTGATAAGCTTAAGGATGTACGTGAAAAAGAGATGAAAGAAGCCATAAAAGAATTATATAAAGAATG
>CANXYA011469220.1:0-11652 GCA_948193465.1 Acalypha hispida
TTAGGGCCATATCAAATGGTGCAAGTGTTCCCTCATGGAGCATTGGAGCTAAAAGGACCCACAAGTAATTTCAAGGTGAACGACCACCGATGCAAGTCGTATCTTGTTGGTGCACAACTAGGAGAGAAGGATGTTACCCACATCTCTCCTACTTCTCAACTTTAATGGAATTTGGTAACGATCCTTTAGACCATAAACTAGCAAGTTTTTGACACCTTGTGAATAAAATAGTATAGGTGTCAATAAGATGTGTTTGGTTTTTTGTGCTAACTTCTTGTGTAGGTGCCCCCCTTATATTAAGAAGGCAAGCTTCAAGCATGTTTGGAACCTAAGTGTGGAGGAACATCCCCACAAGAGTTTGTATCTCTTGACTTCGCCTTTTTGGTGTTTTATTTTTGTGCCTCCACCACATTAAGGACAATGTGTCTTTCTAAGGGTGGGGGAGGTGTTTCCCTTTCGTGTTTGTTTGTTAATATGGTTGATGAATAAGGTTGAAATTTGAAGAAAATTTGAAAAAAATTTAATTTTTTGGCTTAAAAGTGTTGAATTAGGACTAATGCACAGGCTAATAATGCAGTGATTGAATGTGTGGTGACTTCTTGAATAAGTGCTTATGTTTTGTGTGTTTATTGATGGGGGTTTTTGCTATGATGTGTTTCACGTAAATGCTTAGGATGCCTAAAAAATGTGGAACCTTTCAAAATTTGCAAAAAATGTTATGTTTGGGTTTTTTTGGAACTTTAAAATGGTGGCTAAAGGCTTGATTATTGTTCATAGCGGATTGTAGCACGATAAGTGAAATATGGCATGCATTTTGTTGTGTGATCCTAGGGCGGAGACCCAATCCCAACCAAAAAGAAAACCCTCTTTTTGTCCCCCTAGGTGATCACAAATGATATCTTGAAATTTTGCATATGGAACCTTTTGGCAAGGATGTAATCTATGTTCTAGTCATAACTCATCTTTACAAGAACTTGTCTAGTCGAAAGAGCGCAGGGAGCATTAGAGTTAGTTAGGAATAAGTGGTGCATTAAGGCAAATTAGATGCAAAAGGCGAAAGTCGTGACACGACCTAGGCAATAAAAGTGGCCTATGCCCCGTAGAAAACCCAAAAAAAAGCAATTGGCCTTGAAATCAAGCGGTGCTCATTCTCGCATTAGATAAACAAAAAGCTCAAAGCTCCCATAAGATGCTTTCTATAATCCAAGGTAAAATAGAATCATAAAATCTTTCAAGTGTGGCTAGAAAAAGCTTGCATTCTTAATATTAAGGTTTCGTGTGCAAATTTTCCTCCTAATGCATGTTGCATCTCTACTTTTCATATTGAGCCTAATGCCACTTTCCATGTTGCTTTGACCCCAATTTAAATGGTTAACTTTATCATTAAGGTTACTCTTGTTTTTGCATCCTAAGTAGTTACGACCTTGTGGCACTAGCTCCCTTAACTCGCTTGAATTACTCTTGCACATTTACTCCCACCTTAGCTTTGTTTGTTTCCTTACTCGAGGACAAGCAAGTGCTAAGTGTTGGGGATTTTGATAATCACATTTCGTCACCTATATTTTCTATGTGTTTAGTACCACATTCACTTAAATTCATGTTAATTCTCCTCTTTAATTACTCAATTTAATACTTAATCTACCACATTTACAAACGTATGTGATTTATACCGTAAAACTTATTATGTGTTGCATTTGTAGGTAATTTGGTGATTTTTTAGGTTTTTAAGGCAAAATGGACTACTCGGGATGCGTACCCAACATTTGGAGTGCCTCGGAATGTTTGCCAAGTCGGTATGGTACTTAAAACGGAGTTCAAGAAGTGGAACAATGAGAATCGAAGCTCAACTTGAAGATATGCTAATTTTGAAATTCTGAAGGTAATCTCATAATTTTCTGAGTTTTGGGACTCTAGGATTACGTTCCGAAAATAGTTATTCCATCCCAAGTTAATCTGAGATCATTTGGTGAAAAATGAAATTTTCTTCGAAAAATGAGTTGCGGCAGCAAAATTTGAATTATGCTGGCAAAATTAGCCAGCCCTCTGCAGCCCTAAGGCACCTCAGACCAGCCCTCAGGCCAACTCTTAGTGCCAAGAGACTCGCCCAAGGCCAGCCTAGCACAGCAAGCATTCGAGCTTGCCTAGCTCGGGCACTTTCGAGCAACCTTTTCCCTCCGCTGGACCAAATTCGAGCTGCTCCCTCGCGCATGGCCTGCCTACACCAGCACTCACCCTTCTCACCCGTAGCTCGCAAGGTAGTCGAGGCTACCTAGCTCGACAGGTCTCGAGCGCCTCAAGCTTGCTCGCTCAACCTTGTCCAAGCTAAGTGCTCTCGCATGGCCTGCCCCCTCCTTGCCCTTGTTTGCCTTCTTTGCATGCCTCCACAGCACCTCAAGCAATTTGAGAGTGCCTAGCTCGAGCATGCTCCACCACAAGCCTCCTCCACACATGTATGCTCTACTTCTCCTCCTCTTACTTTACTTCCATTCTCTATCCATTTCTTCTCTTATTTTCTCTTCCTTTTTTCATTAAACACATCTCCTTCCCTTCTTTTTATTTATTTTTAATTTTTTTTCATTTTCTTTTTATTTATTTTTATTTTATTTTATTTTATTTTCACTTAAAATCTTCAATAATTCATAATTTTTTTCATCCTAACTCCTTTTTCATCAATTTTTCTTTCTAAATTTTTATTTTCACTTAAATTTTATCAACTTCAAATATATTTTTAATTTTTCTTTAACTTTCCTCAAAATAATTTCATCGAACACTTTCGCAAAATAGTCAAACACTTTCATTCGTCAACATTTTTCTCAACTTTATTTTATTTTTTCACTTCATTTATCATTCATTAGCATTATTAATCAATATAGTTTAATACTTTTTCTCATTTAGCCTACATTTTTTTCACTCAAACATCCAAACACCTCTCTTCTCGACTTGTCCTTTGCTTACATCATTATTTTTGTTTGCAATATCCAATCATTCTCATTCTTATTATTTGCCATCCAATAATATTCTCTTCTTGTTCTCAACTTTCTAATTTCCCTTGTTTTCTCTTCATTTCCCTCTTATATCTGCACATCTCTTCTCTTTCATTCTTAGCACCACCACCTACCATCTATCACTAAAAATTCTCTCTAATCCATACTCCTAGACCCTAACTCAACTCAAGAAAAGTCATAAATTCTTGACTTGAGTAGTGCTAAAACTCATAGTTATTATCAAATCCGGATTTATTTTCATCGTTAGAGCTTGGAGGTGGGAGCTTTGGGATTGGTGATTGGAGATTAATTTGGAGCAAAGAGAAGCATTGGACACTCAACCATTTCATCAACCACAATAGTTTGTTTTAATTTTTTGTCATTTAACTTTATGTATTTAGTTAATTAGAGTATTAGTGAGTTGTTGGTGAACATGATGTGTGGCTAAACCACTATTGTGGTTGATGCCTTAATTATGGTTTGATTGTGAATATTGTTAATTGCTTGATATTATGAATGAATGGATGCTTGGGATTGATATTGTGTTTGGCCATCTCAATATGCTATATGTGTTTATCCTAACAACAAACGGAAGTTGAGGTAAGTGTAGAATACTTTATTAATCCTCGTTTTTTACTTAATTGCAAAGAATTGGGCTTTGTCCACTTGAATGCTTTGTGACGGATTGTATGTACCTAATTGTTCGTATCATTGTATGAACGTTGGTGTGTCATGCATTAACCCATTGATATGATTCGGATGTCCATCTAGGAATAGAGTTCATTCATCTAGTCATCATCTTGCATCCCAATTTCATATTTCATTGCAATTCATATTCTCATCTTACCTAGTTAAGAGCATTGCCCTCGTTAGTAACTTATTGAGTCTAATACTTGCATTTCCATTCTCATTTGCATTGTTTTTAATTTTAGACATCTTAGTTTTTTTAAATAATAAGTTGGTATCCCATGAATTCTCTGGCCTGTTCAGAGTTCATCAAAATATTAAGGATGGGAAAAATTATTTTTTTTCTCTCTTTATTACTTGTTATGTCTTTGATTCATTTCAGAAGGTCCGACAAGTAGAAAAGCATCAGCGCAGAGATATCTTAAGAAACGGAAAGACAGGTATATTACACGTTTTATGTTGTTTATGGCGAAAACACATCATGCAATATATTTTTTTCTGTTCATACTCCTGTTACTGTTGGATGAAGGTTCAAGAACAAGGGAATGGTGGCAATGCCTTCATCTGCCAGCACAGATATCAACTCAAACCATCGTATGAGAGATCAATTCCCAAATGATCAACACAACCTAACTGATGCATGCTCTCCTACCCGGCCCAGACCACCACAAACGCCTATGTGGTGCAGCTCTGTTGAAAATACAGCAAGTCATTCTTCTCTTTCTACCAATCCAAGTGACAGAGGTACGCTCTGTGGCATACATTTTTCTATTTCAATTGGAAATTCTCGACAGTATTGGAAATTTCCTGTCACTCCACATTATTACAAATGATATAGATCGTACTAGATGATAAATGACACCTAACTCTTCTTCAAGTGCAAAAGTGCTTCTCTCAAATTCAGATTAAAAAATTTTGCATTCGATTATCAAACAAAAACTATGACATATTTTGTTGATAATATCATTGAATTTTTTTTTTTTTTTAACCTTTCAAAATTGAATATAAATTGCAATATTCTCTTGCTTAATTATCTTATTTTTTAAGTAACTTAATTTTGAGTAGTATGTAAAGAAACTTAACGTACTGAGCGAGAGATGTTTTTTCGTTTCTTAGTTTCTGGAGGTTATTTCCAAGCATTGGTTACTAACTTCTGTTATGTTGAGTTATTACTAGCTAGCCTGTAAAGTGTTCTGAATTGATTTTAATTTATTAAGTATAGAAAGACTAAAGGTATTCTGTTTTAGATATAGGAATTGATAGCTGAACCACCTGGATCAAGCGAATGGGCCTTTCCTGAACTAGAATTCTTGGTTCCTGAACATTAACCGGGTCAATCTAGGCCTTTATATTTGCAACTAGCTCATTCTTTCAAGTTAGATTATTAAAGTGCGATTTCAGTAGTTCCTATTGTCTAATTTGTTGCATGCATATAGTGGGAAGAAACTATGCGAGAAGGTCAATTCTAGCTTCACTATCATTGTCAGATATCTCTAAATACGTAGTCAAATCCATTTGAGGGAATCGATCGCTGCTTGGGGCCTGATCTAATACGATTTGGTTATTTATTGAAAGTGTGGAAAAGATGGAATTCTATGCCTTATGGATGCATATCTATTGAGCTAACACAATAAATGTATGACCGCATCAATAATGCATTATCCTCCATTACCAATGTCAATATCATGATGACCTCATTTTTGCCTCTGTTG
Source organism: Acalypha hispida (assembly GCA_948193465.1). Lineage (NCBI taxonomy): Eukaryota > Viridiplantae > Streptophyta > Magnoliopsida > Malpighiales > Euphorbiaceae > Acalypha > Acalypha hispida. The sequence continues at coordinate 5,384 of CANXYA011469220.1, forward strand.
CATCCGTAATGTGAAATTGTTATTTGATACTATTGTCTTAAGGAGTCGTGATTCCGATTGTTGTAATATGTTGGAGTCTCAGATGTTCAAGATTGTTAGGCATAGAGGATAACACGAGCCTGTCCAGTCGGATGTTGTTTTTTCTTTTGAACAAGGACCAGGATCGGACTGCTTACTGCAGCAGGAGTTTTATTAATCTTATATCATTGGAGAAGGCAATTAAGTTTCTGCCAAAAGTTGCAGTTTTTCTCTTGACTTTTTAGATCTATTACTTAACATGTATGAATCCCTTCGGATATTTTGGCTCACATTTGAACATTTATCTTCTTTTTAAATTAAAAAGACATATTAATCTTTATATATTTAATTTAAAACATTTTTTTTCCTTAATCTCTCCAAAACAACTAAATACCTATTATTCCAAAGCAGCTCGCACAGAATCTTGTGAAAAAATGGTTATTTGGTAAGAATGGTAGGATAGCAAATTGAAGGAAAAGGGCACACAAGTAGGGTACGAAGGACCCATATACGGGGGGAGGAGGCGCTGATTTAGGATAGATTGGTGACACAAGTCAAATAATGGATCAATTGAAAACGGAATCAAATCAAATTGATGTCCAGTATCATTTTTTCATACAAATTTAAAATCGATACTCAGAATGAAATATTATTATACTTGGGTAAAAGAAATTTACCCATATATCTAATTACAGTTCATTCAATTGACTTGCAACTATATAAGTTCTTGTATCTTATGAGTCATATTTTTAATAAACTGTGTTTTAGGGGTATGGACTAAGTGTTAAGAGAATTTAAACAAATTATTATATTAGAATTTTCTCAGTAATTATTTTTTTAGCAATTATAATCACTAGACGAAAGCTATTACATGAATAAATCTCAAGTAAAATAAAAGGCAAGTATTCATATGTTAATAAAAAAAATACATCAAATATAAATTAAATATTGAAACTTTAGTGCTTTAACCTTAGAATCACATTTTTTTTCGTTAATTAAGGTAAATCTAGTCAAATAATACTTATCTCCTTCCAAAAATTTATTTTTGATAAACAATCGACAATATATAAATATAAAAAATTAAATTGTCATTTCCACGATCTATACATAGTTACATATTGTTAGTTATATATTTAATGGAATAGTATTGGGTATTTTTTTTTTAACTGAAATGATATTATCATCATTACTGGAGAGCATTATCGTTATATATAACCTTCTAATTCCCTCTGGGGATATCTCCACCATTCCGGAGATGAGCACAAAAAATAGTTACTGGCAATCCAGTCTGCTACGACATTTGCCGTTCTATACACAAAACAAAATACAATAGAAGGTATTTGAGTACATAAGCTCTTAATCTCTTGAATAATCGGTCTAATCTCCCACAGAATCTCCTTATTGTTGCCTTTGCAAGCTTCGATAACCACTAAGGAGTCAGATTCGCAAGCTACTTTTTCGTAGTTCAAGTTTATTGCGTGTTTCACTGCGTCTCGCAGAGCCATTGCTTCCACCATCAGCGCTGATCTACACCAAACTCTCTTAACTCCTCCTGCTATCAAAGCTGCCCTATCATCTCTACATACAAAAGAAGTGAATGCCTCTCCTGTTTTACTATCAAAAGATCACCCGTCTTCTGGAGCTATCCACCTTCTTGGTCCAAGAGGTATCCTTCGACCCTCAACCTGTATTCCGGTATTATTCTCCTCAAGAAGACTTTGCAGTTCAATGCACCTGCTCCCCGCCTTTTGTATCATAATCACAGGATCAATATTTGCTCCTTGAAACAGCCTAGTGTTTCTTTCTTTCCAAATCTACCAACAAAGAAACGTAATCTCTCTGCTCTTCTCATTCCTCTCTTGTCCTTGGACTAGATTAATTGTCTCTGTCCACCATTCTTCAAATTCCACCGTCTGATCACTTTGTACCATGCCCAACGAGCTTTCGAACCACATTGCTCTAGCATGATGGCACCTGAAAAGCATATGGCTGAGTGTTTCTTCCTCTAAAGAACATAATTTACAAACATCATCCACTCTCACTCCTCTATGCTTCAATCTTTCTCGCACTGGGACACAATTTTTCACACACTTCCACAGGAAATCTCTAATTTTTTATGGGATTTTGTAGTTCCAAATTAATTTCCATACATTTGTTTTTCGTTGGTTACCTGCACTAGAAGAGGCCACCCTCTGGCTCGACCTCCGCATCATCTCCTTGTAGCCTGATTTTACAGTATAAAGTCCTGAAGTTGGGTGATGCCATACTAATTCATCCATGCACTCTTTTCTACCGATGGCTATCTCCTTGATTTTCTTTCTATCTTCTTACTCAAAAATGGTATCTATAACGTCCTCCTTCCACATCATTTGCTTCTCATCAATCGAATCTGCTACTTGCATCCATTCACATCGAGAAGGCTGTTCAGTAACCACCTTAAAGTTCCTACCATTAGGCACCCATTTTTGCTCCCAAATATTAATTTTTTCCCTATTCCCGACATTTCACCTACACCCATCTTTAATATTATCCCTTCCTTGCAATAAGCTCCTTCATGCCCACTACGGAGCAGCCTCTAGGCGAGCTTCCATAAACGTTGTATGGGGGAAGTAGAATCCTTTTAAAAAAAGTGCTACAAGAGAATTTGGTTCTGACATAATTCGCCAACTCTGTTTGGCCACCATTGCAAGGTTGAAAAACTTCATTCCCCTGAAGCCCATTCCTCCTTCTGATTTTGGCACTACTAAACTAGACCATTTTAACCAATGAATTTTTTGAACCCCAGGGTCTTGTCCCCACTAAAATCTTGCCAAAATCTGATCCAACTTACGTAAAATACCCTTTGGAAGTATGAAGATGGACATCAGATATGTTGGTAGCGCTTGCAAGATAGACTTCATTATTACCTCCCTTCCAGCCACCGAAAGAAGCTTTCCTTTCCAACTTTGAATTATGTTCTGCATCTGATCGATGACAAAAGCCATTTTATGATTTCTTGATTTACCCCAAATGTTTGGGATGCCCAAATTCCTAGATAACCCATCTGTTTCTTCCACCCCCATCACTCTTCTTATACCCCCTCTCACCTCACTACTTGTATTCGGGTTAAACATCATCTCGGATTTTCCTTTGTTCAAACGCAGACCTGAAGCCGCAGAGTATGCCTCAATGATTTTCATAATACCATGCACTTCCCGTCTTGAAGCCACTCCAAAGAGAAGTGTATCGTTAGCAAATAGCAGATGCGATAATGTTGGACACCTTGGTGATTTTCTTAAACCCGCAATCACCCCACTTTCTTCCACTTTGGCAAACATCTTGGACAGCACTTCAGTTACCAAGATAAATAGATATGAGGATAGTGGGTCTCCCTATCGAAGCCCACCTGTTGGTTTAAACCATCTAGAGCATCTTTCATTAATCATTACTACATACTTCACCGTTCTTACGCAGTGCAATATCTAAGCAATCCATTTCTCAACAAAGCCCATTCTTCTTAAATCTTCTTCTAGGAACTCCCAATCCACTCTATTATACGCTTTTTCCATATCGCACTTGATCATCATCTGCCCGTTTTTGCCCTGCTTTCTCCTTTTCATTATATGTACAATTTCATGTGTAATGAGGATATTATCCTGAATATTTCTTTGTTTCACAAATGCCCCTTGGTAAGGAGATATTATGTCTTGCAGCCATTTTTGAATTCTATTCGCCAATATCTTAGCCACCATCTTATAAAGAAAGTTTGAGCAACTAATTGGCCGAAACTCAGACAACTTTGTCGGATGACCACTTTCGGCACTAGTATTATGTGTGTTTTATTCACCCCTTCTAGTAACCTCCCTTTTTTGGAAAAAGCTTTGCACACTCCTGTATACTTCTTGCCCCACAACATCTCAATATCTTTGGTAAAAAATTCTCGGGAACCCATCGGGTCCTAGAGCTTTGAGTGCTCCCGTACCATATATTGCTGCCCTTATCTCCTCCTCATCCACCATTCTATAGAGTTCCTCATTCATTTGATCCTTTACCAAGAGCGGAATACTCTCACCCACCAACTCTGACATCCTCCTTCCTTTCTTACTATAGAGCCTTTTGTAAAAAAGCTCAGCCATTTTTCTAATATTGCTTTCCCCCGACACCCATGCTTGTTCTCTGATTGGAGCTTAACCACCTGATTTCTTTGACGTCTTTCAATGAATGTCATGTGAAAAAATTTTGTGTTTTTATCACCATGTTGCAGCCATTTAACTTTAGATTTTTGTTGCTAGTACATTTCCTCCTGTTTATACCAAAATTCCAGTTCATTCTTTAATCTTGCCTCCTGCCTCCTCTTATCTTCATTTAGCCCTCCTTAAAGCTTGTCTATCTCCTCCCTAATTCTGTGAATCTTTCTATCAGAATTCCCAACGACTTCTTTATTCCTCCTATCAAGAGCGTGTCAACAGTGATGAAGCCTCTCCATAATTCTAGCTGTTCCTTGCCCTTCCTTTCTTCGTTTCCATGCCTCAAAGATTATATCTTGACAGTCTTCAAACTCCGTCCACCTTGTTTGAAACTTAAACCCCATACTTTTCCTAACCAAATCATGTTTTAAGTGTAGGACAAGTGGTCTGTGATCAGACCCCACAAGTACCTCATAGACGATCGAAGCCCCTGGAAACTGTAACTTCCAATTCACCGTTGTGAGGCCCGTCTTGAATCCTCTATCTCCCATTCATTTATTGACCAATTGTACCTTGGTCCTTTAAAACCTACCTCAAATAGTTCACAATCCTCCAGCGTCTTATTAAAACCACATATTTAAAAGATCGTCATAAACTTTCCTCCTTCTTTATCAGCTACGGTTCTATAACTATTGAAATCTCCAAGGCAGAGCCATGCGTTATTCCCACCTCCTTTTAACCCCCTCAATACCTCCCAAACCAGATTTCTTTCACTAGCTCTAGGTGCCCCATATACTCCTATAAACCACATTCCACCCTAGAGTCAACTTTAACATGAATAAAGTTTTTTAACTTGAACACCAGTTCGATCTTCAAATTCCGAATCCATCATAGCGCTAACCCTCCAGACAAGCCTTCCGGTTCAACATAAACCCCTTCCTCAAAGCCCAAGCTCCTCCTGATTCTTTCCAAAAAATTACTCTGTTGCTTCATTTCCATTAGGAACACAGCAGAGAGACGATATTTTTGGACTAACGTCCGTAGAGAACTAGCTGCAAGGGGTTGTCTAAGTCCCCTGCAGTTCCAACTGCATAGACTCATGGTGCCCTTGGTGGTTCACCTTCCACCACCGAGGATTTAACCAAACAGCCTTGAGTAATACCTGAACCCCTCTCTTCACTATTAACATCCCATTCAAGTATCTCATTCATATAATCACAGGAGGAAGACAACTCTTTTGAGATGCTATGTGTCTTGCTACTTGTTATTCCTTATTCAGTTTTGGATCGAGCTAATTTTTTTAGCCTCGGTCTTTGATTTCCATCTTGAAACAGCCCTTTACTACTATTCTCTTGTAGGCCCAACTCAAATTTCAGACTTAACTCAGACATTCCTTCTCCAAACTCCTTTCTACTATCTTTCCCTCTAGGGCTTTTCATAATGGGCTCAATAGGGTCCACTTCCATATTGTCCAGCCCATCCACACTTCTTCTTTTTTCACTGCCCATCTATTTCCACAACTCCTTCCTGTTTTCTTGCTTCTGATTATGCACCTCCATTTGCAGGCCTTCCTTCCCATTCCCTATTTCCATAGACTTCACTTTTTTTGATGAAACCAACTGTCTATCCTTTCCAATTGTCAACCTTTCCAATGCATCAGAAGCTTCTATCTGCTTCTTTTGCATCTCTTGTCTTTTCACCATAACCTTATCCCATACTCCTAGCCCCAATCTTCTGTCAACAGCTGCTGATTTTTTTGTTAGCCCATATGCCTTCCTTTTCGTCATTCACACGCGCCACCCATATCTCCTTGTCCGATCTTTTGTTCATCCCTTCCACCCTTCGTACACGACCATCTCCCCTCCCACTCAGGCCCCTTGATACCTCCACAGTGTCATGCTAATGATTGATCCTTTATAAAACTTGTAAATTTTAAATGAGGAACGGTTCATTCTAGTCCCTGAACTTGTGATAAAAGTTCAAATAAAACTTTTTTTTCAAAACTAATAAATAGGACCATAAACTTAGGGGTGTGCATCGGTATTACCGGTACGGTTCGGTATGAAATTTTTAAGTGCTCTTGGT
>CANXYA011479444.1:0-14815 GCA_948193465.1 Acalypha hispida
AATCAAAGGATTTTGCTCTGGGATAAATGGTTTTGATGTATAACTCTCGATTGCATTTGTTCCCGGGTAAGCTAAAATCAAGATGGGCGGGCCCATTCAAAGTTGTGAAAGTGTTCCCTTATGGTACTGTTGAGCTTGATCATCTTAGTGGGAACACATTCAAGGTGAATGGCTAAAGGTTGAAGGTTTATCATGGAGGAGATGTGGATAGAGCTACTACCACATGTTACCTCGATTCTATCACGTGATCCCTTAAAAAAATATCGAGCTAATTGATGCTAAACAAGCGCTAGTTGGGAGGCAACCCACCATTGGTAAATTTTTAAGTTTTCTTGTTTTTGATTTTTAGTTTAGTCCTTTAATTTTTGATTTGAGGTGATGTAAATCCCATATTCTTGTGTTTGAGTGATGTTTTAATGGCTATTTTATGCCTAGGGTAAGTTATTTGATACTATAGTGTGTTGATATACGTTTTGAGCTAATAATTGTTGTGAGAATGTATTTTTAGCAGGAATTTTACCAGATGTACGACATAAGTCACGGCTTCCCCAACTGGTCCCAATAAGGAGGAGTTTGGAGAGTAGATTCTACGAGATTCACGGCTTGAGTCACGGCTTATCATGACCATGCTCATGCCCGTGATTGGCCCCTGATGAATACCCGTTGGGTGTGCAAATTCTGCGAGATGTACGACCATTGTCTCGGCTTCCCCAACTCGTGCTCCTAGCTGTGACTTACTACTGCACATGTTTTTAAAATAGCGAGGAGGGGAGAGAAAATGCAAATCAACATATTTCTTCACCATTTTCTTTCTTCTTCCCCAATTTTCTCCCAAATCCCTAACTTCAATCCACCTATTCTCTCTAAATTTCAACAAAATAACATAAACCCACTTCATTAAACATCAAATTAACCTAATCTCATATCCTATTTCACCATTATCTCATCAAATTTCATCAATTTTTTTAATCAAGAATGGCAAGAAGTAGAAGGCAACCATCTCCTCCAAATCTAAAAAGGAAACAACCTTCTCGGAGAGTAAGGAATCAACAACCCCCACCTCCTCCGGAACCTCAAATCTGACCTCCAGCTCCACCACCTCAAGAACCACCACCACCATCACCAACGGAGTATCCCCTCTTGAGTTTTACGGAACAAGGCACATAGACAAGTGTAATGAGCTCAACACCATGTCTTTGCACCGAATGGTTGCATTGATTAAACTACAATGCAAGAGTTTGGGATTTTCAATGAGGTCATGTGTCTCATAAACAAACAATGTACTAATTTTTGAAACTTCTTTGCTAATCGAGAAATGGAATATTATGAGTTGACATTGGAGTTTTATAGTACCTTTAGGAGAAATATAAATCTTTGTCGTTGGGAGACTCCAGAAGCAATTAGTTATAAGTTAGGAGGAAGGTGGCATCATTCATCATTGTCGCAATTTGCTATTGATTTGGGATGATGGGTAATGAGGTATTTGATAGCGAGTTTAAGAGTAGGTGTAGGACTTCATTGCCTAGAAACATCATGCTTGATACTTTGTGGAAAGCCATTCGTAGTAATGAAGCAGGGGGAAGTTCTAATAGGGCAACCCAAACTTCAATGGTATGGGTTGAGATATTTGTTGAGGGTTATTGCTCACTCAATCAATGCAAGGAAGGAGAGTACGGGACACCTCCAAGTGGGGGACTTGTTTATGCTCTATTTGATGTAAGTTGGGGAACCTTTTAACTTCAGGATGTGTATGACGGAAAACTTCCTCAGGAAACCTTCAACGCAAAATCTCCTCTTATGCATGCCACCTATGTCACTCATCTAGCTCAGAATTTGGGAGTCCTTATCAATGAGCTTGTGCCTACATTGACTCAGGTGGGTGCTACCAAATCAATCACCAAGAGTACCCTTTCTCTGATGGGCGTTGTGCTAGCTCCTGCGATTCTCAAGTTCAACATGAGGAGGAGCAAGTACACCATGAGGGGGGAAATTTTCAAAATGAAGAAGAACAAGTTCACAATGAGGAGGAGCAATTCAATATGCCTCCACCTCCTCACCAAGAAGGATCACCCCGAGCTCATGATGATGAAGAAGAAGATGTCAACCCTCCTCTCCCAACCCAAGTTGATATGATCGAATCAGAATTGAGAAGGCATAAAAGAACGGTGTTTGAGGCTCAACAATCAACCTTGTGGAATATGAAATCCATTCATACTCTAAGGCACCAAGTGCGCCTCCAAAGGCAACAACAATACAAATTGGCACAACGATTGGATTGGAACAATAAAGGTATAAATTTTATAGCTCAACACCTTCATGTGCCACTTCTACAAATGTCTCCACCTTTGACTCCCTTTGATCCTGGTTGGCAGGATCCCAAGCTCGCTCTAACAAATGCCTTTGAGATTTCAAGCGATGAAGATGAGTGATATGGTTTGGTCACTCAAGCATTAAAGTGTGGAACATCACCTCTTATCCCTTTTTTATTTTCCTTTTCTTTTATTTTTATTATATTTTTGAACACTTGATGCACTCTAATATCGACTTGTAATGTTGTGTGAGTGCATTGAGCCCCAATTTTGGATGATGATTTATGATTACTTGCTATGATATTGTGCTCGTATTTGTGGTTCTTGTGCATCTTTGTTTGTTAGGTTGCTATTTGTTCGGAATGCGTTTAGCCTCTTAAATCTATGGACGCACCCTTCGGGAGTTTTCTTTACCTCTTTCCCTTTATTTTAATTCAATTTCCTTTCTTTACTTGTGCATTTTTGTCTACATTGGGGCCAATGTAGAAACTAAGTATGGCGTAGGAAATTGAATTAATGGGTGAATGTAAATAATTGAGCCTAAAAATTTTTGCGACCTTAATAATTTGATTGGATTGAAGCAACCCACTATTCTTGAGAATTTGCTTTATGAATGCCAACTTATTTAAAATTAATAGTACTAGCTAGTTTTGTGTATATAACTAACTTGTTTGCTAAAATTATATATAGTATGTAATTTTGAAAATGTGTATATAGTAGTAACTTCATGGTTAATTAAGTGATTGAATTATAGCATGATTAAAAGTTTGAGGACAACTTCTAGTGAGTGCGATAAAAACCTGTGCTATAACCCAATTTCAGTGAGGAATTCGAGCCTATTTGCACTATAATCACTTGTGCTTATAATTTCTTATTGTGTGATTCCAGCACCTATTTGATTTCTTTTAAAACTTTTCTTGAAATGCGTATCAAGACCACATTTGACGGATTGAGAAATTGAAGTAATTGAGTCACCTTGTAGAGACACCATTTCTCCATTCCTCCCCACTTAAAAAGCCACATGTATTCCTTAAGTGTAAACCCTTCGAGCCTAAAGCCTTTTTTCCTGTTCACACCTATATATATTTAACCATATCCATTCTCTGTTTTCTTCTTTCTCTACCTGCTTTTGAGCTAAGTAAAATTACTTAGGAATAGTGAATTCATAGTAGTGATAGTTTAATATAGTAGTTTGAAGTCTTGATTTATCATGTTTTGGCCTTATTGTGTGAGAAAAAGAAAAGAAACTAAATTGATAAATCAAATAAATGAGAGTAATATTGGGAAAAAGGAGAGAAGATAGAATATAAAAAAAATGAAAAATGAATGAAAAAGAAAGAAAAATATTAGAAAAAGGTGAGGAAAAATAATAAAAGAATGAAAATTTTGAAATTTCTTGATAATAATGTTGGTAGTTGTGTGTTAGCAAGAGCATCATCTAGTTCTTGTTAGCAACAAATGTTAATGAATAAGAGATTTTGAGTTTTTATATGTAATTAGTAACGAATAAAAGGAATGTGATTTTTAATTTTGGCATTGAATAAAGTAGAACCTCGTCTTTATGAGTTCTTAGTGATTTTTGTTGTTTGAATAATTGGATTCACTAGTTCATTCTTTTATTAGCTTAGCTTGGAAGTTAAAATTCTCAAATGGCTTTTAACATACCCTCACACATTAGCCTCATTACAACCATATGAAAGACCTCTTGATCATAAGTTTGGTTCGTAGCATAAGTGGTGGAGACTCGATTGAGGGGTAAGCTTATGACAAGGATCTATGGGTGACCGTGTTTGAGTGTATAAGTTCTTAATTCCCCCAAACACCGGAGTGTTAGATTGTATCTTGTGAGGAAATTGAGTTTGTTTAATCTATCTAGGAATTGTGTATCTCTCTTTTACTAATGCTATTTTTCAAACATCTAGTTAGTCATTTCTTATTTTCTATTTTGCACTTTCTTTCGTATATAGTAATACTAGTTTTGTTTATATTGTTGATATAAACCACACACCAGCTCAACCACATCTTAACATATCATCATCTTCAACCTCTCAACCACACACCATCTCAATACACAAGATCTAGAGAGAGAAATAGCAAGAACATCATCAACAAGCTAATCAAAGTGCAAAAACCATATTCATCATCCAATCTCTTCATGGGTTTTTCTATTTTCTATAGTTTGTTCATTTTCTCGATCATTGTGAGCTAAATTCCTTTTCAAGTGTAGAATTGATGAAGTTAACATACTTTATTGGTTAATTTTAATATAATTGCTCTTATTTTCATACCTCGTGTTAATTTCTCTTATTGCCTTATCTTTGATTGTTTTGTTGTGATGTGAATTGAGCCATTCAAACAACTTAAGATTAACATGATTTTAGGTTGTTGTATTGAATAGTTATATTGATTCAATAGCCTAGAAACCTTAAAGTGGTGCTTAATCAATTGGTTAATTCATGATTAGGGTGAAATTAATTGAAATGTGAATTGGATTAATTAAACCTTAAGAGTGATTAATTAGTTAAATTTGTAAGTCTTGTGAAAGATTGTGATAACTTTTATGTTTGGTGTTATGAGAATTGGAGAGAACTATTAAAATTGACCAATCGAGTTATTAATGAATTAATTCTACACTTGAACATTTCCATTATTGTCTTTCCCTTGTGTTTTTGTTTGTTAATCGCTTTCATTTTAGCATTTTTAGTTTTTAATCTTTATTTTATGAATCAATAATCTTTTTAGTCTTTTAATTAAAATTATGAAAATTATAGTATTTCATTCAATTCTCGTGGGTACAATACTCTACCTCCATTGTATTACTTATTGATCACGAATACTTGAGTGTGTGTGCTTTGGCTAACAACACTGTTATAGATCTTAAGTCCCTTCTCCTTCTCTATTTTTATTTGTCTTATAGGATAGATCTATATTTAATCACTATAGAAGCATAAATTTAAAAAAAAAATTAATGCATAGTTTTTATTCTAATACAGGAAACTGAAATTAGTTTCAATTTCATAAATCATTAGAAATTCATAGAGGGTCGACACAATAATTACAGTAATTGTGGAAAAGTAATAGGGTACTCTCTATATCTTAATAGATTTAATATAAATAAATTTCATTCTTTTAGTATTTGTGAATCAATTTGATTCCATCATCTTTTGGCAATTAGAAATTGGGGTTTTACAAACATCTACTTTGGTTTTGCAAACTTCAAATTAATTTTGATTTGTTTATTTTGTTTATGATTGTTGAATAAATTTTTTTGGATATTAAAATTTCAATTAAAAGAAATATAAAAGTTAAAATTTCATTAGTTTTTGTTGCAAAAATGTTTATGCAGAAATATGTTATTGTTGAAGAAGACTTTAACCATTGATACCTCGTGTCTGAAAACTAAATATGCATTATTATACACAACAACATGCCGAGAATGTTTACATCAAGATATGATCATTACGCCATCTTTGAGAAGTTCTTCATTTGGAGAAAGCTAACAACTTTCAAAGAGAACTAGTCCATTGTATTTTTGCAATCCTTTAAACATTCCAGATATTGTCAATCTTTCATATTTCGATAGTCCTTCATTTTCAAAAATGAAGGTAAATACTCTATCTAAATATTAAATTATATACATTTACTTTTTTTTTTTTAATAACAGGTTGCAAAGGATTTTAGAATCTTTGATTGGATCACTAAGGGTGTAATTCAAGGTGTTCGCAATCAATTTGGGTTGGGTATGTTATTCTTTAACCTCACATGTTTTTTTTTAATAAGATAAACATCTAGTTTCAAGTTATAATTATTATCTAGGAGGTGACTTTATATATAATTCTTCTTTAATGTGCCTATGTAAGAAGGAATTATTGATGTCCATTTTGGTAGATTGGCCATTGTTTAGATATGACAACATCAACCAGTGACCTTAAAGTCACTAATTTTAAAACTGTCAGAAAACTTCAGTGTAATCTTATATTTCTTGTTTGTACCCATTTTCTACAATCCTTGCTTTGAACATTTCTACTTCTCTAATAACATTTATTTTAACTTTATAAATCCATTTTGAAGATATGGTTGTCTTTCCTTTGGGTAGAGTAGTTATTTACTAGGTTCCATTGTCCTCAAGTGCTGCAGTTTTCTAGTTCATAATCATTATCCATCTAGGGTCTTTTTATGCATTTAGGATGGAAGAAGGTTTTGATTATGCAACTATATTTGTCATAAAAACTTGATATTGATGATTAAGTTTTGAGCACTTGATGATCATATTTCTAGTACCTTTGATATGTGACTTTGTATGTAGCAGAAAATAATATAGATGTAAGAGTAATTTAGTTTGTCTTTTTTGGTAAAGTATTTGTATGAATAGTTTTAGAATCAATGCATGCAACTTTTTCTATTGTAATTTCATTATTTTCACAATCAAAGTATAAAATAATCATAGAATCCCTAAAAGTAATATTTGATTCACTATTATTCTCTATAGGACCATGATCATATGATCATCAAGAACATTAATAAGAATGCAACGAGGAAAGAAATTTTTCTATTGTTCTTTGAGTACATAAGGAAAAATTTTCTCATGAAAGACCATATCTCTACTTATTATGAAAGTCTTTCTATCTATGTCAAATAATATATAAGCAATTTGTCCTGTTAAATATCCTTTAAATATGCATATGTCTGCATATTGATGAAATTTCTTTTTATTTGGTTGAAAGATTTATTGAATAAAAAATACATCTAAAAACCTTCAGAACATTATAAAATGTTGACTTAGTATAGAGTTTTATGTATGGTACTTACCAGTTGAGGATCTTAGATATTAAAATAAATTGATAAAGGAGGTACTTAAGAGGATGCATTCACCCCAACAATGTTAATAGTTAGGCGACATTTCTTTTGAGAGCCCTAGTTAATTTCAAAAGATGTTATGCTTACATACAATTATCTCATTTTTCTGAAAGTGTTTTTTTGATGAATGATACCCTTCTTTCTTAGGAAATTCCTTAGATCATGATTGACAAATTTAGTCCCATTGTCATTTTTAAGAATTTTTACAATTGTATCAAACTGAGTTCTTATAAGAGCAAAGGAGTCTACTAGTGTTTGTTAAACTTGAGTTTTCTATTTGATTAAGTAGCTCCACGTACACCTAGAGAAATCATCAAAGAAATCATCAATAATAATGGCGAGGAAGTATTGAGCTCTTGAGAGAGATTCAATCTTATAAAGGTCCCATAAATCAATGTGAATGAGATCGAATGGTTTACTAGGAGTTTTAAGTCTTTTAGGAAAAGGTAATTTGTGTTGTTTGGACACAACGAAAACATTATCCTTTGAATGTTTTATGTTTAATTTTTTAAAGATGAACAAGAAGATTAAAATAACATTGTGCTCGTTTAACATGCCATAAAAATTTAGAATGTCACTATTATAATAAAAAAAAAACTTTAGCACTATTCATAATATTTTAAGAAAATATAGTCCTAACAATTTTATTTTCAACATGACTTGTTGAAATGAGTTGAATCTTCTATCTAGTGAGCTTAAACTTCTCTTCATCAATCTTTTAACCAAAAACTATGACCTTATTATGAGGGTCCTGAAATAGACATCAAAGTGGATAAAAAGGTTACTTTTACTATTTTGCCCTTTTTATCTTTAGTGATACAATGAAGAATAGGAAAACATTGTTTAGGGTTTTGAAGAAATTAGAATTCACTTGATAATTAAAGAGTAGAACCTAAGGATTTATATATAGCTATTCAAATATTAACTTAGGAAAGAAATTAAGTAAAGATTGACCATGGAGGCTAAGTAAAAATACACACATTGTAAATGATGAGTTTTCTATCAACGCTAATTTTTCTAAAATTTTATAACTCATGTAACCATTTCTTTAAATTTCAGAAATTTAATTATGTGCCATTGATTCATTAATTAAAAGTGAATAAGATACAAATCCATGTCAATACTCTTAAAAAGCAATAAATTATATTCTTATGAAGATGAAAAATAAATCTTGGTGTACAAGTTATCCGAATCATTGACATCCTTTTTTTTTTACTTGTGTATATTCGCTAGTTTAGCAAATCACTATGCCTTCCTCTTTTTAACCTTTTATAGTTTGGTTGATTTTCTCTCCTATAACAATAACTTTATTTTCTTCTACATTAATGAGATAGTAAAAATAAATTTATCAAAAATATTTTTAAAATCAATGTATTTTTTAATCTATACTCGTAGGGTTTCACTTCGGTGATAATAATCCATTGAGATTTCTAATTTGAACTTATTTTTTTGGTAAATAACTAAAAAGATATAATAAGATCAAAACAACTATACAAAATAGAGGTTCCAGCTACATAGCCATAAATTCGGATATCTTAAAACCGATATTATCATTGCTATAACAATTTAATTGATTTGAATTCTAAGAACATTCATCATTTGTAGGACTAAGGCTCAACATGTTTTTTTTTTGGTTATTATTTTTATTACTAGTAAAGTAATATTTATAGATAATTGAAGGTATCTGACTTGGTTAATACAAAATGTTATCCATATATTTGTCACTAAATATTTATTGATTAGCATTTTAAATGAATTTTTTTTTCAGGATCTTGTTTTGCTGTTAATTCAATTGAGAGCATAGCTATCTAAAGATACGAACAGGCAGATCATTTAGGCTTTCAGTGGAAGGCATCTTAGAAAATGTTGATTGGGACAGATATCGCGGTGGGAATGTGTCACGTGTTTCAAACTATGTGGCTTTACGGGGAGTTTCTACAGCAGAAGATTACAAGTCTTTTAAGGATGGAAATATATGGCAAGCCCCGAAGGTATTAACACGCTATCTCTTTCTATCTCCAATTCAAAAAAGGTGTTTCATTACAAGTGTTATTTATTTTATGTTGAACGCCACCTATTTATTAATAATTTTCTCAAAGCAATTTCAATTTGTGCGTTAGATTTTGGGTGAACCAGGGTTCAATTTTTATTGAATTCTAAGTTAAACATTATCTTTAAATACTTTGTTACTCCCCATTCCAAAATTAATAGTCCATAATTACTATTTTTGACATTCTAAAATAAAAGTCCATTTTCCTTTTTTGGAAAGCGATTATGGTTAATTAAAAAATTTTTAGAGAGTAATTGATAAAATTATTCTTATTTTATATATAAAATTTAAAAATATTTTAAAAAAGTAGTGATATTATGGTAAATATATACTTTTCAAACATTTGGAATATTTGTGTTAGTGTTTTTGGATATTGGACTATTATTTTGAAATGGAGGGACCATCTGTTAAGATTTTATATACTGCCGAAACAAGTCAAACATGTGTGTTCTTTGGCTGATATTAGTATACTATATATTTCTGATTTTAATATAATATCACAAATTTGAATTGAAAGAAAATTTCAAGGCACTAAAATAATATGAAAAATAGAATTCTAGCGAAATTAATTGATAGTAGTGTTTTCACCATATTACCTATTATTGTTCACATTTTTCTTGGCATAAAAGAAGATTTAGACCATACTACTTTTGTCTCAAATATTTGGTGCAAATTAGGGAGTTTTTTCAAGTTCAAAATCACACAAAATTAGAATATCTTCTTGAAACAGATGTTGTCTTATTTAAGCTTCATATATTTAGCTCAATGTGATGCGTAATCTTGAAGTATCCTTTGCTGTGTAAGAAAAGGATGAAATGTAACTTTTGCTAACTTGAAAACTGAGAAGTATTTTCCTAATCACATTAATTTCTTTACCATAAGCCACCAAATTTAACAACAAACACAATATCCCTTGATTTTAATAGAATCGGTAATAAGAATGATGTTGAGAATAATTCAAAAATTATGTAATTAATGCGTGTGATGCGAGGGTCATCTTCTTTATATTTTATTCTTTGTTCTCTTAAAGCACTAGATGCTAACTTTTTTTTTTTATGAGGATAAGCAATAATTTTCTCAAAAGAACAGTTTCACTTTTCTGTAAAGTTTATTCAAAGAGAAGTTGTAGCATGAATTAAAACCCTTCTGGATTGTCTATATGAAATCGATAAATATTCAGATAAAATGAACAATTGTTTCGGCTTGGAAATTTATTGACTTAGTGATTTTACTGACTTGACTTATTATTTGCCCTAAATGCATTCTTCACTTGTAGTCGCCATGAAAATGGATTTTGACATTCGTATCCAATATTGCATTACCCTTTCACTTTGTTTGATTAAAAGAGAGCAAAATTTTGGTGCATATGGTATATAAATTCTTACCCTATAATAGCTTTTATACTACAAACACACTATCCGTGTTTCATTTATTGAATTTTTTTCATCTTGATTTCTTATTATTTCTTAATTTATTACATAATACAATTTCAATTTGTTGATAGTTGTTTTGATCATTATTGAACTTGGTGCCATTATTGAATTTTAAATTCAACTTAGTGTCGAGATAATTTTAAAAAAATGTATTATAGCTAAATAAGACAGACATTGAGATAATAATATAATTATTTCATTTTCAATTTTAAGATTCAATTGTTCCATTTTTTTGAATTTGAATAGAAATTTCTTTTACTACAATATCTTTTACTACTAAGTACTATCCTGTCATGCTAAAGAAATTTCCGATGGATTAATGCTTCATTTTTAGTTATGTATGGCTTTTCTTGTTTTCAGAAAATGTGTTTGGTATACGTTTAAAATGAGAAAGATAAAGAAGACAATTCATATTAATTTTTGTTATGATACTAATAACAATTCGATGCAACCTCCTTACAGGTTTATATTGACGGTCATAATATTATAAGGGGAGATGAGATGATAATTGATACATTGATGAATAGAGGACCCGTTATATGCACTATATTATGTCATCGTTCTTTCAACGATTATGAGGGTGGTATTTATACAGGTCCAGGTACAAAATTCTATTATCCTTTCCATGACATTTTGTATATATTTAAATTTTAATAAAATATATTTTCTTTTTATTAATTGTCTGTTTCCATTTTTATATTTTAATTTATTTTCTTCCATTTCATTATGTAACAAAAAAAATATATTAAAATTAAAATTATTTTAAATACTGCGACGGAAAATCCGTCGCAGATTTTAAAAAAAAAAATATATAAAAAAAAAATCTGCGACGGAAATTATCTGTGACCGAAATTTCCGTCACAGATTTTCGGTCTTAAATTCCTTCAAATTCTGCGACAGATTACAAAATCTGTCGCAAAAACCGTCGCAGATACTGACCGTCGCAAATTCTCGTCGCAGATTTTCTGGGACAAGATTTTTAAAGATCAAATTTATTCCGTCGCAGATTACCGTCTTTTTTGTAGTGTAAGAATGATGTTGAGAATAATTCAAAAATTATGTAATTCATGCGTGTTATCCATCTTGATGCGAGGGTCATCTTCTTTATATTTTATGCTTTGTTCTCTTAAAACACTAAATGCTAACTTTTTTTTTTATGAGGATAAGCCATAATTTTCTCAAAAGAACAGTTTCACTTTTGCTGTAAAGTTTATTCAAAGAGAAGTTGTAGCATGAATTAAACCCTTCTGAATTGTCTATATGAAATCGATAAATATTCAGATAAAATGAACAATTGTTTCGGCTTGGAAATTTATTGACTTAGTGATTTTACTGACTTGACTTATTATTTGGCCTAAATTCTCAAGAATTTATCTCCTTTTCTTGCAGAAATTGGAGAACAAACTAAATGCATTCTTCACTTTTAGTCGCCATGAAAATGGATTTTGACATTCGTATCCAATATTGCATTACCCTTTCACTTTGTTTGATTAAAAGAGAGCAAAATTTTGGTGCATATCTAAATTCTCACCTTTTTTTTTTTTGATAGGTATCTAAATTCTTACCCTATAATAGCTTTTATACTACTAACACACTATCCGTGTTTCATTTATTGAATTTGTTTCATCTTGATTTCTTATTATTTCTTAATTTCTTACATAATACAATGTCAATTTGTTGATAGGAGTCTCATTATTGAACTTGGTGCCATTATTGAATTTTAAATTCAACTTAGTGTCGAGATAATTTGAAAAAAATGTATTATAGCTAAATAAGATAGACATTGAGATAATAATATAATTATTTCATTTTCAATTTTAAGATTCAAATTGTTCCATTTTTGTGAATTTGAATAGAAATTTCTTTTACTACAATATCTTTTACTACTAACTATCCAGCCATGCTAAAGAAATTTCCGATGGATTAATGCTTCATTTTTAGTTATGTATGGTTTTTCTTTTTTTCAGAAAATGTGTTTGGTATACGTTTAAAATGAGAAAGATAAAGAAGATAATTCATATTAATTTTTGTTATGATACTAATAACAATTCGATGCAACCTCCTTACAGGTTTATATTGATGGTCATAATATTATAAAGGGAGATGAGATGATAATTGATACATTGATGAATAGAGGACCGTTATATGCACTATATTATGTCATCGTTCTTTCAACGATTATGAGGGTGGTATTTATACAGGTCCAGGTACAAAATTCTATTATCATTTCCATGTAAAGCAAAGAAAACCTTCAGCATCATTTCATAATATACTCAGTATTGGATGCGGAATAATCAGACAAGTGCCATTTTTTTTTATTGCATTGAATTCTTGGGGGAGTGAATGGGGAATGGGCGGCTATATTTTCATAAGAAGAAATTGGAGGATGGGTGGATTTGATGGTGTAAGTGGAGTTCTTGGAATAAATGTTCAACGATCTTATTATCCAATAATGAAGATGATAAACGAGGAAACAACATACCAATTAGAATCTGGTATTTTTTCTATAAAATATTTTGATATATTTTATTTAATATATATATTGATGACTTAATATATTCTTTTCAGCTATAATATCTTTGCAAGATGACTTCACTCGGTTTGATATTGAAAAATTGAGAACCAAATGCAATAGAGAGGATTTGAATGGAGATGGATTTATTCATGTTAAAGCTTTTCATAGAGCTCTATCAGAATTTTGTGGTGAAGATGTTGTGCAGTATTGGCAAATTTCAAAATTGTGTAATTTGCCCGATATCAATCCTGACAATAGTACAATAAATTTTGATATAATTGAGAAATTGGTGCAAATTACAACCTGAGGTACCTCTTATTTTCATATATATATATATAGATAGATAGAGAGAGAGAGAGAGAGAGAGTTATTGCAATTACATACTTTACTAATTTTAATGATTTTATTATAGTTGTATGAGAGTTGATATTCTTTTCAATATTGCAGGTTATCTTTCGAAGAGTTTTAGCATGTGGAATTCATTGAAGGTTTTGGATACATTCTTCTGAAATTGAAAGTTTTTTTTGAGAAATTGATTTAGAGAAATAGCTAAAATTAGATAGTGTTCCAGTCCTCCTGTTGTGACATAAAAGCTTTATATATTAGTAATATTTATTATCTTATAAAGAATAATTGAGTAACATATGAATGATTATATTTTAGAGTAGTATTTCAAGTTAGTTGCTAAATTTTTACCTTAATATTTGCCATTCTAAATGGAATGGTGATCCTGAAAACGAACAATTTGTTGGGCAGTCTCAATGGTGCACTTCATTTGAGGGAAATTTCCCAAAAAATGAATAAAATATTATGAAATTCCCATTTTACGGTGTGGATCAATTTATTTACGGAAGGACGGTGAAAATAATTTTATTTCCCATTTTGTGACAAATACGCCAGTTTAACTGACGTGCATAACTCTGATAAGTCAAGGATGCCACTTTAAATAGCGTTGTTGGAAAAAAAAAATTAAACAGACAGCAGAACGCCAGTTAAAAAAGTGTTGTTGGCATGCATGCAGAACAAGGTCAGATGGACGCCACTTAAAGTAGCGTTGTTGGCATCAAAATAGATGGATGCCACTTTAAGTGGCGTTGTTGGAAAAAAAATCAGTTGGACGCCACTTAAAGTAGCGTTGTTGGCATGCATGCAGACGGGGCAGGCGAGGCAGGCATGACACGAAGCAGGCATGAGAAAGAGCAGGGGACACAGGCATGACAGTAAACAGAAAATGCATGTTAAATTATTGGTGGTATGACAAAAGAAGGAAATGAAATGGCTATAAAAGCCACCTTCGGAGAGAAATGAAAAAATCTGTCAAATAAAAATTCTCTCAAAGTTTAAAGTATTTGTTCATCTCAAATTCTCTCTATTTTATTTTTAATTATCAACAGCGTAAGTAAATTTATTTTATTTGTGATTTTAGTTAATAATTAGCAGTACAATTTTAATATTATATCATTATTTAATATTTATTTATGTCTATGTCAGAAAAACTATGGATGCTAACAGACGAAATGTAAATCCCGGACCACAAGAACGTATTGTATTACGTAATCAAGAGAATCATCTCTCAGATGAAGTATGGAACAACGAAGAAAATTATGTACGTTTTTTATATTGATATTTTTTATGTGAATAGTTTTTCCCG
>CANXYA011483641.1:0-10038 GCA_948193465.1 Acalypha hispida
CACATCTCTCCCAAAAACACAAATTTTCAACAAATAAAAACTTACCTCAAGCTCCAAATCCCATTCTAACTATCTTTCTTAAGCTCAATTTCTCCAAAAATCACAAAATTGCCTACATGCAACTACTTCTCTCACTAAGCTACTCTCTCTCTATTTTTTTTTAAAGTTCAAACTATAAAATTGCTGGAAAATGAAAATCTCAGCTCAAATACAAGTATATATATCATCATGGACAATTTCCAATTTGCCCCTTAAAGTTTCCAAAATATTTAAAAATGACCCCACTTTTACTATCTTTACAAATAAATCCTAAAATCTTATTTCCAACTTATTTCTTTTTCAATTTAGTCCTTCCATACCACTTTTTCGAATTTCTCATATTAAAATAATAATTATACGATTTTCGATTCTCGAGAAAATATATTAATATAATAATCGAATTAAACCGGACGTCACAGTAAACTTGTGTCTTCCTCTCTTGTTTTTTTAATATATATAATTTTTACCTATATAAAAAAAATTCCACTCCTGATTGAAATTTGGGTTGCCCATCAAATCTATAAAATAATCTAAATAAAGGAAATACATGGTGATTTTAGCTATTATTTGCATGACATGTAATCATCTAAAACCAATTAATAACACCAAGCTTAATGATAAAAACTCACACAATATACTCATAATATTTTTAAATTAATTATGATAATAGGTGAAAGTACTATAGATTCCAGAAATAATTCGACTAATTAATTAGTATTCCTTTTTACTAATAATGGTTGACCAAGTGGTTAAACACTTCAACGCTTGATGGGAAGTAGAGCTCAGGTCCTGAGTTCGAACCCCGCCTTTGCTTTGAGAGAGATAATCAGGCGTCTGACTTCTCGCTGTGGATGTAGTTCGAGTTAAAGACCCGGGCGAATCACATAAAGACAATCTATAACAAAAAAATTAGTATTCCTTCTACTTATATATATAAAAAATTAGTGTTCCTTTTACTTTTCATGCTTGACATGTTAAGCTGTAAGTCTCAAACCACAACAATACAATTATATTTCTAAATTATATTTTATTAAGACGTTGGAGAAAATTATATACTAAGAATTATCAACTTTTGGAATGTGGCAGGATTTTTTTCGAGTTTATGAATAAAGATTTTCACTTAATATTAATAATTAATATCGTACTGACTTATGAATAGAATTGCCTATAATTAGATTTTAAACTTTAAGATTGAGGCTAAAAAAATAAATCGGTTTTGAAGCAATGTTACTACAGTGTAGTGGTAGTAGTTTAATCAATTCCTTAAAATTCATATTTACAAATATGATATTGTATTAGATGTATTGAATTATAAAATTTAGTGATTCAATTTACTTGAAGTTAAATTAGTTAGTTTTAAAGTTGAAATTTTGAATCGTAAGAAGTTGTAACTTTTCATAAATTTCATATCAATTTTATTTAAAGTTAATATAAAATCGATCGGCTGGTGACATAAAATTAATGAATTAATTATTTTTTATAAGAAAGATTTTAGAGAAACTATTGTATTGGTAATTCAATAATCCAATTGATATAATTGTACTTAATTTTAATAATTAAGACAATTATATGTGATTTTTTGTGTAAAAAAAAATCATTAATTCAATAGCGCTGTGTTTTTGGTTGATTAATAACCTAAAAAGTAAAACCATACTTTTGTGTAGACGATAAGTCTCGAAGTTAAATGGGCATTTTGTTTGAGCCTAACGTCTAAGCTAACTAAATTGAGTCATTAGTTCAATGTTTTTAAAACCGGACCCGATGCTGAACCAGTAGACTGTCCGGTTCACAGGTTGACCGGTCCAACCGGTCCGGTTCAAGGATATGACTTGTTATTTTGGAAACCTACTCCCGTCAGTTATCCACAAACAATTCCAAATAAAGTTTCTGTGTTTTCTTCTTCCTTCTTTTCTGTTGAAAGCCCAAAAAAAAAAAAAAAAAAACTCCATTTTTTATATACTTTTCTTCTACACTTTTAAATTCACAAATCTTCGATTCTACCACTTTTACACCTACACAATACAACTTATATCAAATTTTATCTTTTTTTTTTTTCTCTTTCTCTTAACAAAACATAACATTTGAAATCATGTAAAACTTTATCTCAATTTACTTTGTACCCAAAATGATATTTTTTGAAGTTTTAATTTGTGGATTATTGAAGATTTCATTTTTTATTTTACGAATTTCTTGTATTCTTGACTTTTGGGTTTTTATTATTTTTTTAATTTGGGTGATAAGTTGAAGTACAATCCATTAATGGCATTTTTAGCAGAATAAGAGTTCAAATAGACCTTTGTTGATTTATGGGCTCATACTGATTTGAAGTTTTATACATTGGATTGAAGAATTTATTTTTCTTCATTTTTGTCTCAGAATGTCTTGTTATTATGAAAACCCGGTTTGCATTGGTTGAGCGGTTTTCCCAGTTCAGTCCGGTTTCGGATGGTTCAACCGGGTTCTTAAGATTTTCGGTTTTACTGGAATTTAAACCGGACCAATGACCGAATCCTGATTAATCTGGTTTACCGGCCAGTCCGGTCTGGTTTTGAAAACATTGCATTAGTTTTTCAAAACCATCTTGACTTGATGATCATCAAGTTTTTGATATAGAATGTTTGATATTGAATTTTACAAAACGTGATTTTAAATTTAAATAAAATTTTTTTACAATTTTAAAATTATGATTTCGCAAAAGTAAAATTAAATTTTAAATCTTCACCTTTCACTCATTGACAATTTAATCCTATGTAATTTAATTTTTCAACCTTTCAAACTTTTGCAAATTATATCCCTAATTCAAAATCCGGTCAAAACTGATGACGTGGCCGGTTGGAGTAAGACACTTGCGCGTCAATTCATAAATTATAATAATTTTTTATTTCATGTATTAATTTAAGAAAATAAGAAAAAAAATTAAATTGTTTAAAATGGCAGTCGTTTGAGCACAGCAACCAACTCCATACTAATTTTCACAGCATACCCATGAACAACCTGAGAAGCAAAAACATACCCAGAAACCATACACAATTTCAGCACAAGAGCTAGAGTCGTCTTACTCGCAAAAACAGAACACTCACGAAGCAGCCGATAAACATGAAAACCCTCAATCACACAACGAATATCAATAAACGATCTGAGGTAAGGGCAGTGGTAATGATGGTGAAATGACGCATTTTCCGATTAAATAAAAGATTTCCAAACATGTGTTTGAAGCTTTCAAAAACAATACCGAACTTAAGTAAGTTAACTATCTATTATTGTACGGATTTGATGTCATGTAGTCAGCCATCTTTATAAAAACCTAATCATTGATTAGTAAATCAAAAGTTTGACTCTAAAATTAAAGTTCTTCCAAGTGACGATGGAGGAAAAATATATGAATCGTAACTTTGAAATTTTTTCTGTGTTTCCATGAACAGGAATAGAAGAAGAAGTGGGAAATGTATTCGGAATGAATTTAGTGATACATCAGGTCATCTATTAATAATACAAGAATAGCACTAAAATACTATAATGTCATTTAATTAATTTTTATAACTGAAAAGATAAACTATAAACTAATAAGATTTGAAGTACCTATTTGAATATGTTTTATCCCATAAATGTACATCATCAAAATTCATTTTATTCAACTCCCATGGTTGAGGTTTAGAATACACATCACATTATAAAAATAATTTTTTGATAGGAATTATGAAAACAATTTGAATAACGGAAATACAAAGCATGACCCTTATTTGCATGATATATCATCATCTAACACCAATTGATAATAACCAAATTTACATGATAATACTCGCACAATATTTTGAAATAATTACGATACCAGATAGAACTACTACAGCTCCGGAAATGATTCGATTAATTAGTATTCCTTTTCCTTCTATTTATAATATGCTGATCTGTAAGTCTCAAACCTCAACAATATATATATATATATATATATATATTTAAATTATAAAGTGTTTGATAAAATATTGGAGAAAATTACGTAGTTGGAATTATTAGTTTATCATTAGAGCGTATACTTGTATTTTCTTCAAGTTTATGAATGAAAATATTTATTAAATATCAATAAAAGATTGGGGCTTTGATTACTTCTAAATAACCTATTATCATAAGATTTTAAACATTAGGATTGAGGCTATGAAACTAAATTTTTTAAAAGTAATGGTAATATAACCATGTTCTGCTTAATGTTTAATCAATTTTTCAAAATTCAAGCTTGAAAATAAGAAATTATATAGATATGTCGAGTTATAAAATTTAATGATTTTATTTTATTTGAAGTTAAATTAATTAGTTTTAAAGTTGAAATTTTGAATCCTAAAAATTTTTACTTTTCATAAATTTTTATATGAGTTGCTGAAATTTGTTTTTTTTTTTTTTGAAATGCTGAAACGTGTGTCACGATGAAGTTTAATATATAGGATCAATTTTTCCAAATTTTTTTGAAACTGTTATATCCATAAATCTTTTTCTATACGAATACGGATGTGATCGATGTCATGCAGTTAGCTATCTTTATTGATTAGTAAATTAATATTCTTCATTAAATGAAAGAATTTTCTTTTTTTGTTTGGAAAAAAAAGGCAATTTTCTCGAAGACCAGTTAAGCCAAAAACGGAACATATCGATCCATTGATTAAATATCACTCTATGTTTGTTTGATAACTAATAACCTAAAAACCGTCTGGACTTCCATTTTCCGGAGTTGTTTGGTAAAGATATCATGGTTAATTTTAATACTTCCGATGCCTTTTGTTTTAGGAAACAGTCAGTCTAGGCCACTAATTTTTGTCGCCAAAACTATTGAGTGCAGCTCGAATGAGAATTTTTATGTATATTCCTCCGAAGTTTCCATCTAAGTGAAGACAATTTTGTTATTTTATTTAACGTCTAAAATAAATCAAGTCTTCGTCATAGACTTTTGCCGGCCACAGCCATTTTATTTGACATTTCAAGTCAACTCGCAGTAGACCACTTTGTCCACTCCCAAAACTTACCTTAAAACTCAGATACTTGAGGTTTTTATCTTATTATATATTTACTCGCACTTGCATTTCATTTTGATTCCCATAAATATAGCAACTTACTGTTTAAAATCTAGATAAATTCTCATGTGTAGTTATCCTTTTAAATAAACAAATAGAAAGCATGATAATTTTAGCTATTGTAGCATGATATATGATCCAACACCAACTCGTAATGATCAAACTTACATGACAAATCAAAACAATTAATTAAGTCTACAACACAATATCGTAACATTTTTTTAAATTTGATTAAGATATTGGGGAAATTATATATCTAAAATTATTAAATTGTCATTGATACATAATCAATTTCATAGTTTCTTTATTCAAGAAAATTTCTAAATTAAGACATATACTTAATATAAATAAAAATCTTTTTATAAAGTTCTAAATATGGTTCATATTTATGGGCAACTTCTCAACAAAAAAGCCTGCAAGTTCATATTTATGTTAAAAACAAATAATTGTATCTTTTTCTTATAGTTTAATTTATACCTTGAATTCAATGTTAGAATTTCACTGATTCTGATCTAAAGGGTTGCAAAATTGAATAATTCTATATAATTTTGAATCAATTTTTTTTTTTACTGCTAAGGATTTCTCAAACACATGTAATATTACATGTGTTTGAGAAATCAAAAATGACATTGGATCAAACCAAATAAGAATTTACTTAAATCTGACCCGCACTACAAGAAAACAGCGATTTTGCGTCCACTTTAGCGTATACATTTTCACATCGCTGGACGTAATATTTCTCGCGTCCACTAGGTCGACACTAAATTCGCGTTGATTAGAAGTCGACGCTAAAAGACGACGTAAAATTCATTTTTTAAAATTTTTTTAAATAATAATAAAAATAAATATCTTCAAAATTCAACGAACTAAAACAAAAGTTGCTATAAAATAAATATTAATTATTTAAATAATTATTAATAATTAATTAATTGTTAATAAATAATACTTAATAACGTTATAATTGCAATATACGATAATGAATTAATAACTAATAAAATAAAAGTACACTAATTAATTAATATTTGTACATAAATATTTATAATATTTAAATTGAGTTAGTTTTCTGAAAAGTGTCTAAAAAAAAGATCGAACAATACGTGAAAATTCACTGTGGAGGTACATCATCAGGAGGCGGTATATCCGGAATGACCAGCGGAGGTGGATATGGAATATGCTGCTCACTTTGAGAGTTGATGACTTCAGTCAACCTCACAATCTGGTCGTGGTTCTCCCGTAGAGCCACAATGAGAGCATAAAAAATTCATGTAATGTATCAAACATATCATTATAACAAACCTCTGAGAAACCATGACGTCACTTTAGCTCAAGCAAACGAAAAGCTGCAGACAGTGCGGTATGTTTCTCACATCTGGACCATAATGATTGATTAGCAGAATTCATCAAATCATAAAACCCTTGAGCGACCGGATTCGACATTTGTTCAGTATCCATATCCTCATCATTGTCCAGACATCCCTTCATCAAATTCGGGAAATATACTAGGTCCACCAGTTTCGAAAACCATTCTTCTGATCAGTTCAACATACTCATCATTCGGTGCATTCGAAATTTTCTAAAAATTTTGGCAGCATTATGACTATGCCGGAGACAAGCTCCTTACTTAAAGGGCACACCCTACATACAACTTACATTTTCTAATAATATATCAACTCAACCGCAATCAACATGCCACTTAACATATATATTTATCTAACTTTAATCCTCAAAATTCTTAAATACGCATCAAATCATTTTGTACTAATCAATAGCATACAAATTACAGCATATATATTAACATACAGCAATTTATTTATTTAATGTTCGAACCATTTATTTTTTTCATACATCACACACATACAACTTGCATTATATTTTTCATATCGAAATTCCTTCAATTGTCAAATAATTTAAATACAAGAACATTAACTAAACCCATACCGATGCGGACTTCCCTTAATTATTTTGATCCGCGAGCAAAATACGAACCAAATAATCTACATTAAACAAATAAATTACACATTAACTTTATAAACGTAAACTTTGAAACATAATTTTTAATAGACAATTTTATTATATTTTAAACTTAAATCTTCAAAATTTTTTTTACCCCAATTAATTTATTACTAACACTTAAAACTATATATTCAAAAAATTAAAATTTTACAAATTTTATATTTATTAAAAATTTATATATTTTGTAAAATTAATATTATTTCAGTAATATAAAAAAATTGAAAATAATTTTTTTTTCCAATTTTTTCTTTTAAATTCGAAATAAATTTTAAAAAATTCGTATTTAAAAAAATTTAAATATATTTATTCCAAAAATTGGATATTTTCTCAGAATTTTTTTTAAAAAAATTAGAAATTATTAAATAAATATTCTAAAAATAAATATTTCAAAAAAAGATATTATAAAAAAAATCGAAATAAAAAATATGAAAAATAACAAAAAATTTTCACGTTTTTTTTAATTAAACCTTATAAAATTAAAAATATCAATTACGAAATTAATCAAAAAAACCTAACAAACTAACTTCTAATCTCTAATTTAACACTAAAAAAATGTATTTCTACTAAAAAATTAAAAAAAATTGACAAATTGAAATTGAAAATTAAGGATTCTAGCCTCTCCAAGCTTCAAAAATTACTTAGCTTCCTTAAATCCCGATATAACCTGTAAAATACAAATAAATTCGTTAATTTTGAGTTAAAAAATCAAAATTTTAATAAAGTACGTATAAACCCCAAAAACTCACCAAATCCTTGTAGAAACAAGCTTTTTTTTTTTTTTTGGATTTTTGGGTTTTAGTGAGGTGTGTGAATGTGTGGGAGTATTGAGTTGAAAGGATTTGGGTGTTGTTTATTTTTTTGGATATTTTTTTTAGTTTTTTCGTGATTTTTTTCCTCTGTGTTTTTTTTTTCTTTTTGTTTCTGTTTCTTTATGTATTTGAGTGAGGGAAGAGAAAAAGCTGTCATTTTTTTTATTTGACATTAGCGTCAGTCAACGTTAATCTCAAATAAAAAAAAACCCTAAAATTCGCGTGGACTCTCGACGCAAAATACGCGCACTTTTTTTTTCATTTTCCCTCCACTTTTATATCGTCCAAATTAACTTCGACTGTCGACGCAAAAAATAAAAAATACTGGAGCCCAATTAGCGTCCAAATTACCGTAGACTGAGTCGACGCAAATTTTAGTCGACGCAATTTTCCTGTTTTCTAGTAGTGCGGTTTAATTTTTATAAAAATGAACCGATCAATTGATGCCCCTATAAATATAAATAGTTTAATTCAACTTAAATTACACATATAAATTTAATTTATATTTTCATTGTGCTCTACATAATTCAAAGAAAAATATATTTTTTATATTTAGAAAAACCAACAAATTAGCACATCACTTTGAGTTGAGATAAAAAAATGATTTAATGATATTATTAATTTATTGAAAATATTTTTAGCGATCTGATTCATTTTAATTCCTCTCCTACGATGGTTGAGGTTTGGATAGAGATGACAATCTTGACCCATTATATATGGACCGATCCGACCCAGCTTGATCTGTAAACGGCTCAACCCATTTAAATCCGGCTCGTTTAGAAACCTAACCCGTTTAAGCCCAACTCGTTTCAAACTCAATTCGTTTAAGCCTTGCTCGTTTCAAACCCAACCCGTTTAAGCCCGGCTCGTTTCAAACCCAACTCGTTTATGTTCGGCTCGTTTCAAACCCAAACCCTTTTAAACTCGGCTCATTTCAAACCTGACTCATTTTAAACCCAAACCCGTTTGAGATCTGCTCGTTTCAAACCCAACCCGTTTCAACCCGACTCGTTTCAAACACAATTCGTTTAAATCCAGCTCATTAGCAACTCAACCCGCCAAAACACAAAATAATATCGGTAATTTCAAAATTTTATTGAGACACAGAAAAATATTACAAAAAAATCGAAAAAACTTATGACTCAACCTGTTTCGGCACGACTCATTTATGACTAAACCTGTTTCAACCCGACCCATTTGTGATCCAACCCAATATCAACCCGATCCATTTGTGACCCAACCCAAATTCAACACAACCCATTTGTGATCCAACCCAAATTCAGCCCAAACTCATTTGGACCCAACTCAATATCAACTCAACCCATTTGTGATCCAACCCAAATTTAACCCAACTCGTTTTAACTCGATTCATTTATGATCCAACCCATTTACGACCCAATCCATTTTGACTTAACTCATTTATGACCCAATTCACCCATTTGCGAGGTTTGGACTTGGGATACGCATCCGATCTACAAAATAATTTAAATAAAGGAAATACATGATGATTTTAGCTATTATTAGCATGATATGTGATCATGTGACACCAATTAATAACAACCAAACTTACATGATAAGAACTCACACAATGCATTGATGATGTTTTTAAATTAAATATGATAATTGGTAGAATTACTATAGATATAATTCGACTAATTAGTATTCCTTTTACTTCTGTCCTTAATATGTTAAGCTCTTAATATGTTAAGCAGTAAGTCTCAAACCACAACATTACAAATATATTTCTAAATTATATTTTATTAAGATATTGGAGAAAATTATATGTTTAGAATTATTAATATACGAGTGATGTGGCAGGTCTATATTTTCTTCAAGTTTATGAATGAAGATTTTTACTAAATATTAATAATTAATACGTCCCAAGTTATGAATAGAATTAGCTATCATTAGGTTTTAAACTTTAAGATTGAGGCTAGAAAAATAAATTGGTTAGAAGCAAGGTACTATAGTGTTGTGGTAATAGTTTAATCAATACCTTAAAATTTAAATTTATAAACATGGAAATGTATTGGATGTATTGAAGTATAAAATTTAATGATACAATTTTACTTGATGTTAAATTAGTTAGCTTTAAAGTTCAATTTTAGAATTCTAAAAGG
>CANXYA011488762.1:0-11334 GCA_948193465.1 Acalypha hispida
ATTCTTTCATCTCACAATATCATAATTGAATATAAAGTATGGATTAAGTCAACCTTATATTGATCAATTATAGTTTCTCGATTATGATTAAACTGATAAAACAAATTCAATTGATCTCCATCAATTAATTTGAGCACGGCCATGCATTTTTCAGTTTTAATCATCGAGTGGCCATAAAGATATTTCTCTTGTAAAAGAGAAACGAATTTCATCTTAATTATTTATATCTCACTACATAATTTGTATTGTATTCAATAATAACCTTTATAATTATCCGATTAAAAATAACGTTTGATTATATCAAAACACAATATTTATTATATTGAGAACTATAATAATTTCAGGTTAAAGAATTTAATATAATAACTATTTTGAGATGTTACTTATGACTCTGATCCATGAAATAATCTCACAATGGGTCAATCTAATATTTATCTCAACAAATACATATGAATTTTATTTGTATCTCATACACATATTCAACTCATTCAACTCATGAATATTAAATAAAATGCATATTAATCTTAATTCACTATTATTCCCATAAAAATAATCGATTGGATATTTAGAATAATCAATATACATTATTCATGGACATTATTATTATATCAATTAAGCATGCAAAATAATATAATAATTATTTCATAAAGAAATTCAAAAGATAACAAAAATGTGTCCATAAAATAATAGACCTAGTGCACCTATAAATCGCGTTCTGCGCGCTTCAAGAGGGTGTAAATACAGAAAAAGAAATAATGTACCATAGTTCGAAGGTATTATAGTTTGAAGTTACAAAAATTCACTTTTTTGAAATTCAGACTTTTACCTTGTTTTTGACTCGACGGTCGATGCTGGCTTGCCTTCGCCTCGTTTGCCCCTCGTTAGCTATGAATTGGGCTTTGCATTCTTCAAGAGAGTGTAAATAAAGAAAAATAAAAACGGTACCATAGTTTGAAGGTATCATAGTTCAAAGGTATGAAAATTTGCTTTCTTGAAATTCAGACTTTTAGCTCGTTTTCAACTCGGCGGTCGGTGCTCACTTGCCTTCAACTTGTTCGTCCCTCATTAGCTATAAATCGCGCTCTACTCTCTTCAAAAGGGTGTAAATAAAGAAAAAGAAATAAGGTACCATAGTTCGAAGGTACAAAAAATTCACCTTTTTAAAATTCAGACTTTTAGCTCGTCTTTGACTCAGCGGTCGGTGCTCGCTCGCCCCTCATAGTCTATGAATCGTGCTCTTCAAAAGAGTGTAACTAAAGAAAAAAAAATTAAGGTACCATAGTTCGAAGGTACACAAAATTTGCTTTCTTGAAATTCAAACTTTTAGCTTGTCTTCGACTCGATGATCGGTGCTTCGTCTTCAACTCGCTTACCCTTTGTTAGTTATGAATCGCTCAATGCGCTCTTCAAAAGGATGTAAATTAAAGAAAAAAAAACAAGGTATCATAGTTTGAAGATACCATAGTTGGAAGATACCATTGTTCAAAGGTGCAAAAATTTACTTTCTTAAAATTCATACTTTTAATATTTGTTTGTTGTGTTAAAGATTTTTTTTAAACACAACGATGTGAGCTTATTTTATTATCAAATTAATTTATTTGGATTTTATTTATTTTATTTTGACAATACCAATAATGGTATAGTGACCACCGGAAAGTAAACCTATGAAAATTATTAATTTTACTTTATTGTTATAAACAATCTCAAAATAAATATTAAATCTCAAAATTTAGGAGGAGTGTTATTGCCACACAAAAAGTTGTTAATGTCACACAATAGAAAGTCAGCTTAAATCCAATTTTTCATATGGAAGGTTAATAAACATTTTAATAATCTTTCGTATAGTTCCAGTAAGGAACACGGTCAGCGCACATGGCCAAGGCATGGCCAACGTGACCGTGTTCGACTTACTCAAGTGAGCTTTCAAGAAAAGAAACAGAGAGAAACACGGGCATTGTACGGTCACAACACGACTTCTGTGACTGTGTTCTCCTTCAAAGACTAGAACACTAGTGAAGGAAACAGAAGCTAACACAGGAGTGTACACAGACAACACGTGGTTAAATATGACTATGTTTACCAATTTAAAAGAGATTCCCACCTAAGCTTCTAGTATGATACAAAATCACTAAATATGGGTTCCTAGGTCGTGTTCATGTCGTGTTGGCATTGTTAAGAAAGACTGTCTGAGAAGGAATCAAAAGAGGAGAAAAAGATGTTTTGGGAGTTTCACTTGGAGATAAATATTATCATTAACCACAATATAAAAAGGAAAACTACTCATTAACCTAACAATCTTTCTCTAACCTAAAAACTCATATCACAACTTTCTTTCACTAGAAAATCAAAGCTTTTAGAAAGAGAAACATTGGAGAACATGAATCAAAAGCAAAATCCTCGATCTATATTTGATATCTATTCGAGGGTTCCTCTTATTTTTTTAGTTTGATAATCACCATGAATCTTAATAGCTAATTCGGTTTTCAAGTATAGGCAGATGTAGCTGAATAATTCTTTGATTAATTTTAGTAAAAACCTCCTTTTTAATTATATTTTATGTTGATTATTCTTAATGTTTGTTTAGGATTTGCCTAATCTTATGCATGATTTATGATAACATGAGGAGAACGAGAGTAAATCCATGTTAATTAGTATATAGTAAACATGATCTAGGTTTATTAATTTGAATTTTTCCAATTACTTTAATGAACTTGAAGCTACATAAAGTCGAACTTAACGATTTAATAAATTAATGTTAGATTTAAATTAATTGTGATTATTCATTGGGTTAATGGCAATCTAGGATTAACAAATTAAATCAGTTTGACGATGTTCAAGAGAGATTGTAGACACAATTACTTTAGCAACATAATTGATTTATATAATTTAGTGTGTCATCTACAATTAGTTTCAATTTGGTGTTTGAAACTTGTAAAGTGTTATAAAATGGTGTTTTAGCGGGTAAAAGAAAATTTTTAGAATTAATATTTTGATTTTAAAATTTAACTAAGTAAAATTTAAGGTTTGTTTAACTTTTAAAAATATTTGAATCATAATGTGTACAAATTTACTATTTTTTCATAATATTGATGAAATGTACTTTCATCGATAAATTTTTTTTAAATATTTATAAAAAAAATCAATTAAAAATAGATTCAAAAAATATATAATTTATTACTTTTAATACTATTTTAAAATAATACTTATAAAACGGATTGTTTTCATTAATATATTTTTAACATTATTATTATATCTTAACAAGTTCACTTATATTAATTTTTTTAAAAATATTTATTTAATTTTAAATAACAAATAATTATAAATAATAGTTTTTTAACCTATAAAAAAATTAAAATAATTAAATTTCAAAATCAATTAAATTAAATTTTAATCATCAAATTTGTAAGAAAATTTAAATTGAATCAAATTTACTTTCATTTGACTTTTCATAACTTGTTACTTGCTGGTGATCTGTTAAGAACAACATTTTATAATATTTTGCAGATTTCGAACACCAAATTGTAACAAATTGAACTTTACACACTAAATCATATAAATTAAAAAATTTTAGACACCAAAATATCATTTACCGTTTTGTTTATTTACTTTTTCTTTTGCAAGTCATCATTAAAACTTTGGTAGTAATTAAAACATAAAATCACCAAATTACAATTTTCGTGGGACAATACTTTTCTTACATTATATTATTTGATGGACCATATATATTTGCATGTTAGAAATCGCTACCACTAGTCATTATAATGATGGAAATATGAAATTTTTTTTACAAGAATAAAATATGAAAAAAAATAACTTAAAAATTAGTTGCATAGAAACCCTTTGTAGGGTATAAAAATATGTGTATAAAAACACAATTAATAGCTCACAATACTAAATTTAGATAATTATTTATATTTATTTGTAAATTATGTGATTATTATTATTTTTTTAATTAATTTTCATAGAATATTATAAAAATTTATAAAAAATATAGATTAAGTTTTATATTTCAAAAATTATGTTTGAAGTTTGTATTAATCAATACACAATAAACTTTTGTAAAGTAAAAATATAAAATAATATTAAAATGAAAATAAAACAACTCCGTAACTAGTTAATTAACTAAAGGAAACAAATTAAAATTAAAAAATAACCACTTTTTAAGTAAAGTACAAAACTAGAAATTACACAAAAAGAAAATGACAAAAAAAAAAAGATTAGGAATAGTTTTTATTTTATTTTTTATTCGAAAAAAAAGAATTAAAACAAAATCCCTTTTTCTTTCAAATGTTGCAGTAGGCCTTTTTTTTTTTATAGTATTGCTACATAAAAATAAAAAATAAAAAACAAAAAAGGGATAAATTTTCAAATGTGAATTTTAAAGAAGCTGGAGTTTCTTCAAATGCTCTCATCAGTGATATTTTCAGACATGGAATATGGAATCTTTCACCAGCACCAGCTTATGATTGGGGAACCTTGAAAGTTTGGCAAACGATCAGGAATTCAAATTTGAACACTACCCAGAAAGAAGATACCATCCATTGGAGTTATATTGGTTAGCAGCAATTCTCTATAAGTAATGTTTATCAGGTTATGGGACTGTTTGGCGTAGTTTTTGGTTTCTAACCGATTTATTTTCTAACCGGTTTATTAGGGGTAACAGTTGAAGAATTAGTTGGTGCAGATTGGTGTGGGCTACTGGAAATCTTGCTAGAGCTAGTTTTCTTCTTTCTTCTTTGGGTAATCCTTCACAGAAAGCTCAAGCTCAAAACTAAGAACAAACTGCTTAAATGGAGAGTTGTGTAGGAGGATGTGTGTGGTTTGTGTGGCAACAGTAGTGAGACTATAAAGCACTTATTTTCGAAGTGCTCTTATTTTCAGAAGGTGTGGTCTATATTGAGTAATGCTTGCAGGATCCGAAATGAAAGATCTTGGAGCAAAATAGTTAGTTGGTTCTGTAAAAGATCTACTGGTAAAACTGCTCTTCAGAAAATTAGGAGATGCGTTCTCTTGGTTACAGTCTATATGGTGTGGTATGCTCGAAATAGCTTATAGTTCAACAAAAACAGAATCAGAAAAATGAAACGCTAAAAGCAAGGCAAACTGTTACAAAAGCGATTATCTATGCTACTACTATTTTAATTTTCATATGCAGAAGCATGAAGCTGTTACGACTGCTAAATCTTGATACTCTTGCCTTACATAATTTACTGAAAACCTACCTTTCAGAGCATTCTCAACATGTCACTAACGTACTTGGTCCACTCGTTTAGTACTCTTTGGCTTCAATCACTTGAAATTCAACAACCCCACCGTTGTTGAGAAAGTAATTCAGGACGTAGTCAGGTGTTCTGAAATTCTTGCATTCTTTACTGGTCCTCAATGTCAAATACTTTAAATTGGTAAAGGGAGATGGATGCTCATACATCGCAAAGGTATCAAGGAGAGAGACTTGAAAGTCGAAACATGAAAATCATCATAAAATGTTAATAGGAGAAACAAACAAGTAAATTCAACAAGAGACTGGCAATGTTTACTATTTGCATCTTCATTTACAATTGTTTCACATCAATGATCACCATACAAATTTAAGTCTAGTGGAGGACTATAAAGGTGATACAAGGAAATAAAAATAGCTATGCCATAATTTGATATTAGAAAACACAAATATGATTTTATCATTTACCTTATAATAATAAACCTAAGATAATGACTACCTATGCCTAGTTTATCTTTCAGAACTATATTTAGAAGACCAACTTTTATGGCATCACAATTTTGCAGCTAAAAGTTTGGTAAGATGCTTTTGCATGACTAGTTATTAGGCTTTTTATTAGAGAGCAACTGTATGTTTAGACCATAATGATAATCATTATACGGTAACAACTCAAGGTTCAATTCAATACATTGATAAAACTTATGTAGAAGTAACAAAGGACTCACCTCGTTAACAAACTTATACAAAGCAACTATATTTACGTTCAAGTATGTCTTAAGAGAGATTGAATAATTTAGCTATTTTCTCGATTGAAAAAGAATTAGAACCAAACTCAAATATAAAAATTTAATTTATGATTTTGCATCTCAAAAAGCAAAAAAAATTAATTTTATATGATTTTTTTATAAGTAATTTTAAATAATTAAAAAAATTGTTTGAATGGTATATTTATGAAAAAAAAATTAATAAATAAAAAAATTATAAGGCCACCAATATCGTTTTTGCCTAGGGCCTCAAAGACTCTTGAGCCAGCCCTGCTTCTTGTTCCTCCATCTAGTCCTCACTGTCAATTGGAAAAGGGAGATAGATGCTCATACAAGGACTTAGGTACCATTGGGAGACACTTGAAATATGAAAATCATCATTAAATGTTAATAGTAGAAGAGAATGGCAATGCCTATTTCATGTGTCGTTGTTGAATAATTGATAAATACAATAACTAATTTTACATCAGTGATTATTATGCGATTTCAACCCTAGTAACGCACCATAAATGTGAATTTGGCGGCGATAAAAGGAAATAAAAAAGGTATGTCATGATTTGAGATTAGAAACACAGACATGATTCAAATTGTTTTTACCATTGATTAAAAATTATGACTTTAGCAATCACAAATAAACCTTCTAAGGACAAGCATCTAGAAGTTGAGTGCCAAACCATTTACCACTATCTCAAACAAACAAATAACAAGGAAAGTTCTTTATGACTATCTATTAAAAGATAACAAAAAAATAACTTCCCATTCACATATATCTCATAGAAATATATTTATGCAGTACCTCAACTTAAATACCTACTTTGATAAAAAAATGTAACTCGTGACAATGAATCTAGCTTCATTTGATTGAAAATGAAAGTTTAGAAATTCAATATAGTACAGAGGTTGAAGAAATTATAAACATGCATGTATATGACATCCCATACTACTGACAACTCTTAACTATGATATTTCAAATACTGATGAAGTTTCAGTAGAAATTATAGAGTGCAGATGCGTACTAAAGTAAGAAACATTCCATACTACTAACAACTCTTAACTACGATATTTCAAATACTAATAAAGTTTCGGTAGAAATTCTAGAGTGCAGATGAGTACTAAAGTAAGAGACCAAATGACATTGTAGAGGCAGTCTTGGTAAGGTTTCCACTTAGCTTAGAGATGATCTTTCTGTTCAACATTATGTTACTCAAGTATCTCACTTAAATAAGACTATTTTTAGGCATTCCAAAGAGAATCGTGAGTGCAATTCTTTAGATTATATTGATGATCGTGATACAGTAAAACCACAAAGTTCAAAACATCAACTTACACAGAATTAGAAATGCAAAAAAACTCACCTGGAATACATGGTAGGATCATGTAAGGGAGGGTAAATTTTTTGGGTGGTACCTTACCTATAATTGTGTCCCAAAATGATATGGTACCTCAACTTTATTTTGTCATTTTTTGGTAGCTTACCTTCGATTTTGTTACTTCGTTTGGTACCTAGAGCATTTCCATCCAATCTTTGCTTACGCGACAATCGGACATCGAATATACCCAGAATATTCCAGTCCACGTCAGCCAATTCTTGACACGTCACCTAATCCACGTCAGCGGCCCATTTTAATTAAAACAAAACAAGAAAACAATAATGAAAACGACATCATTTGAATAGAAAAAGGAAAAAAAATTTAAAATACAAAATTGAATTCAAGTGCAT
This sequence comes from Acalypha hispida, assembly GCA_948193465.1. Lineage (NCBI taxonomy): Eukaryota > Viridiplantae > Streptophyta > Magnoliopsida > Malpighiales > Euphorbiaceae > Acalypha > Acalypha hispida. Next base: position 7,703 of record CANXYA011488762.1, read on the forward strand.
TGAAATAAAAACCCTAAATTTATATATTCATATTTTCACTTTCCTAATTTGAAACCCTATAAAATTCAATTCTCATAAACTATTTTGATTCTCTCAATAATCTTACATCCCTCTTCTTCTTGTTTATTGAAAAACCTAATTATGTCTACAATGTTTCCATCTGGTTCCTCTTCGTCTTCATCTTTTTTGCAACAGGACATTGTTAGTCCAAATTTGTATCCCCTCCCGCCAATAATGGAAAGAGTATCTTGTATTCATGGTCCTAGGTACCTTTACACGTCGTGGACTAAGAATAATCCAGGGAGACGAGTTTGGCGATGCTGATTTAAGCAGGTTTATTCCACTAATTTCTTCCGTTAATGTAGTTGGTTGTGTTCATTGATTGTGCCTGAAAGTATTTATTTTTGTATTTTTTCATTTTTTAATGTTCAAGACTAGTAGAGATTGCAGAGCCTTTAGATGGTATGATCCAGCAACTATAGGTAGGGAAGATGAGAATTACTTATTCCTGCTAAGTAGAATTGAAAAACTATCAAGTGAAAGAGAGCAACAACAGAAACTGGTAAATGGTTTACACAACCAAGTGAGACTGTTAGAGGAGAAGGAGATAGCCATGGAATGTGAAATAGTTGAATTGAGAGCTAAGGGTGAATTATTGGAGAAAGAGAACGGAAATTTAAGGAGCAGCTTCGAGATTGCAGATCATAAAATGAGGCGCTGTAATGGTATTATTGGGTTTCTGTTTATTTTGTTTGCAATTTGTGTTGGTACTTATTTAATTGAGAAGAACAAGAGCAACAATGGTTATATGATGTTGCCCTTGTGATTGATGTGTAGGTTTGATAATTTGGTTAATTTGGAAAGTAATTATAGTTTAATTTGAAGTAGTGTAGAGGATGAAGACAACTTAATTGGTGTAGTTCACTATACAATTTTGTGTTTAGCAGATTGTGGTCTAGTGTAGTTTAGTGTGTAGTTTAGTGTAGGTTAATGAATTATTTTAAGTAGATTTTGTTTTTTTTTTCTTTTGTAATGAACTATGAAGTGTAATGTTCAATGTAAGTATTAACTTCAAATCTTAAGATTTGGGTATTCATTGAAAATGAATTTGTTATTTTGAATGCATCCAATTGTGTAACAGTGTTTTTGGCCAAATTATTTGGTTGTTGAATGACCAGTCATCAGCTTTGGTTCAGTGTTGAGAATCAGCTTTGATTGACCATTCAGCATTCATCTATGCATGCACAGGATTGAACTTTGAACATAACATATACAACCAAATTTTGCCAACTTTTGTTGTATGATTAGCCAATAGCCCAGGTCCTTTTTTGCTTAAAAAGTTGTCCACGTATTACATGTCCTTTGATTTGGAACCACAATTTTCTGACTTGAAAATGGCCTTCCCTATGTGACCTCCAATTTCCCATATCAGTCCCGATTTCCCATATGAGAATTTGCTAAAATTTCATCCTATATGCCACTGTAAATGTTACTGTATAAATGACCATAGCCTGAATTGATAACTCATTCAAACACTTATCCCCTCCTTACACACAAGTTTTGGGTAAGCAATATCCAAACATGGATGTAGGTGAGTTTATATGATGTAAATTTTCTTTGGATATATCTTATTGGATATCACTTGCACAATTGCTGAAATCTTAAATTGTATGATCAAAAAATCTTCTGCGCATGTCCTGATTTGAATCCTCAAAAGCATATCTGTAGAGTGGTGAAGCGAATGGACATCTTATGTGCTCGGATTGTAAATATTTCTTAACTTGGCTTTTTAAAATATTATAGAGGGCCAACACTTAATAGTTGTTTGAATTGGTGTTGTAGCCACTGCCTGAGGATTTTGTGGCAGCACATCGTGAAGAGATGGGTGATTTTCTGACCATGATCACAAACAATGGCCAGCGTTGGCCAATTAGTTTTATCTATCAACAAAATAACCGTGTATACTTAACAGATGGTGTGGATCAGTTCTTCCATTATTATAATATAAGGGCTGAGCCTGAAATCTTGCTTGTGATGAAGTTTCAAGCTAACTTCAGTGGAGTGAAAGTGAGTGTGTTCTATAAGGAAAATGAGACTGAGTTTCGCCATATAAGATTTTTTTTCCCAAGTTAGAAGAGATAAGGTTTTATAGACCCAACAATCGTTCCTTTTCTGCAACTGTGCAAAGGGAGCATATTTACAATGGGGGGCTTTTAAGAATGTAATTTCATTTGCACTGTCAAGTAACATTTGATAAATAACTAATCATGTATTCTTTTTGAACAACTAGTTCCAAGGAATTTTGCAGAGACGACCCACATGAACAAGGCATGTACTGTAGAATTTCAGTTCTTTGGTTACTCTGCCTCATCTTGGTTAGTAAATTGGATAGACAATGGTGCTTTACTTCTAGCATTACCGAGTTCCTCAAACTTCATCACATTTTAGCTGGCGATTTCATTGTATTTGAATGCCTTCATGACAATGTGGTGAAATGCCAAGTCTACAAGTAAGTGAAGCAGATCATGGAATTGAAGATTATGTTGTTATTTAGGGAGCTCTGTTTATATTTTGAACAATATATGACATTGTTGCACCTCTTTATGTGTTGTTGTGTTAGGACCTTTTTATTTGCTGTTCAGAATAGCAAATTTGTTCCTAATTATTGAATAAAAAAGTCTCCCTTTGGTACCAATATGTTTGCTACTTTGCTTCAATGTTGCAATACTTTTAAAGAACATAAGAAACGAGCATTTGAATTAATTGACAAAAAGATCAAAATAGTTTCCATACAATGTTAACCTACACAAAAGCTACTGATAGCTACCAACGGATAACCTAATGAATTCAAGTCCTAAATGGATGGCTGGTAGCATTTCATTAATACATTAAAAACAAAAATATGCCTAAAATTTATGTGGTAATCAATCGATAACCACAACATTCCCATCACTTGTGTCAACAAAATCCGCAACCACTGAACCATCAACACCTTCATCTATCCCTTTTGCCTCCTTCAATTCCTGTAGCAAATTTTTTTGAATCTTGATCTTATCTTGTGCAAGATTGAGAGCTTCACGAAGCCTGAGATTCTCCACCTGTAGCGTCTTCTTCTCCAAGGTAAGCTGTTCAATCTCCTCTTTCTCATATTGATCACCATACTTGAGAAGTTGCACCAAGTTATTTTTATGAGCCAACTCATCTTCTAGAACTTTAATTTTGCTCATCAGATGCATGAATTTCATCCTATCTGGAAAGGATACCGGTGGATCATACCACTTAAAAACCCCACAGTCCTCAAGTGTCTGCAAAATTACATAGATAAATTAAGCTATGGCAAAGAAATTGGGAAGCAAAAGATAGAGCCATGATGAACTTACCTTTTACTTTCTACAATTCCAAAATTGTCTTCCTGGGTGAGCGATTGTCCAAGATGTGTAGAGGTACAATGGGCCATGGCTACAACTGCTCCTCTCTTTTGTATGAGTATCCTGAGTTGGACTTTGGCTTGAACTATTTTCGATTTCTCCACCCTCCATCCACATAAATAGGTTAAATCTAACTAAATCTATATTCCCTAAGACAACCGCATAATGAAATGCATCAACAAAAAATGACGAGATGAGCTAGTG
>CANXYA011489992.1:0-13360 GCA_948193465.1 Acalypha hispida
ACTAGCGACTAAAACACGAATGTAACCACATTCAAATGCGATAATGAGTATGTGCAATGATGAAAATGATGCAATAAACGGTGATTAAGCTAAGGAGAACCTATCTCTAGGTCTTCCACCTATCCTAACTAACCTATAGTCGTAGGCCTAGCTCTCGCCTTACCTAGAGTAAAGGTTGGTCTAAATGAAGCACAAATAACATCACAATATCATGCAAGAGTCGATTAGGAAATGTCTCCACCCCTAATGAGTCAAGCGAAACTACCTAGATGGTCTATGATTAGCATCCACCCTCGTTTCCACTAATCAACCACACACACAATTATATTAGCTAGGCACAATTTCATAAAATTCTGAGCTAGATGGAATCCAAACCATGTAAATTGCATTAGAAATGAATAGCAAGCAAGTAAATCGATGGTGAATATGCGAAATTGGAGCTATCTCTAGGCCTCCTACTTACTTAATCGACTAATAGCTATAGGCCTAGCTTTCGCATTGCCTAAGGTAAAAGTCGATTTTGATTTAGCACAATTATCATCACAAATCATTCAAGAGTCTAAAAAGCATTGATTACAATCAAATTAGAGTTTAGAGAATCCATTTTGATGGCATTCATTCTCATGTCAACTAGTTAATCAAAATCACAAATCAATAGCACTTAACAAACTCCAAAATATCATTTGCATAGAAAGAATACAATATTCAATAATCACAATAAAATAGATCCATCCATACAAAGGATTAAGCATCTCAATCTCAATCATACAAACGCAAAAGCATAAACTATCCTAAAGTTCATAAAAACAAACTAAAAGAGATAGAATTACAAGTGTGGAGCAATGGTGAATCTCAAGTGTGAGAGATGAGAGCCAATTTCCCTTGGTGAAAGCTTGTCTCCAGTTCTTCCACTTCTAGCCCTAGGATTGATGAAGGTGGTGAGGGTAAAATGGACTTTTAGTCCTTATTTATGGAGAGAATATGGAAGAGGGAGGGAAAATGTGCGAGAGAGAAGAGAGCTAATTTGATGCCTTGGTCTTCCATTTATTTGGTGTTGGCTTCTTTTAGGCATCTTGAGCCCCTTCTTCTTGAATTAGACCTATTTTGCTCTTGTGTGCCCATTTCTTGGCCCTTGGAGTGAATTTGGACTATTCTTTTTGAACTTAGGCTCATTTCTCGATTTTTGTGTCAAATCCTAATCCACTCCAAAGGTACCTACACTAAATAATATCGATAAAATGCGTTTTGAGGCACCAAAATGCACTACATTTCTAACAATTATGCACAAATATGAAATGATGAATGTAGTGATTCCTAAAGCAGTAAAATATAGAAAATAAGCTAAATTAAAGGAAAATACTTGAAAATTCATGCTAAAATGAGACTCTAAAGCACCGTAATCGAGATGACAAAATTGTGATATCAGAGATGCTGTCTTTTTCTCTAATATTGTCACTCCCAGTTAGTTCTATGTTGGGCTAGCTAGATTATACACCTGAGAGAATCTCCATCATGTTCCAACACCCCACGTGCACCATGGATCAGGTGTTGGGTTGGATACGCGAGAAGGATCCGGGTAGTCCCTACAGGCGCCGCTTTGTAGCCTTTGCCATCTATTCTCTATTTGTACTCACACACCCTTATGGTCAGTGTGATATGCGCACCTTTGAGATTCTTAGGCAAGTGAAGTTAGAGAATGCCGATCCTGCTCCCATTATCTTGGCAGAGACATTTATGGGCCTGGATCATCTCAGAGCACCTGGCTCTTTTGTTCATCGAGGTAGTCAGTTGCTCCTTCAAGTAAGCTTCCTATAACCATTTTATACTTTTATTTATTCCGACCTTAAATTTTGCCTCAGCCGCCTTTTATGGGTTTTCGACTTACCAGGTGATCCCTAACTTTTGCCTGTTTCCCAATTCTATTTTTTGGGTTTTCAACCTAGCGGGTTTCCTTACCTTTTGCTCAGACCGCCTAGTTCTATTTTTTGAGTTTTCAATCTAGCAGGCTTTATTGATTTTTTTTTTATTTTTCATAGATATGGCTACAGGATAAGCTAAAGCTCCGATTGTGACCCAAAAGAGGGATTGCTACATATGAGCCCTAGCATATTTAAGAAAGGCTTGTGGTTCATGAATTCCAAACTTGTAGTCTTGAGGAGTGGAGGACATGGAGTTGAGACTTGGTTATTATCCCAAACCATCATCAACGGGCTATCAGATGACAACTGTAACATATTTCGAGGGCAAATGTCAAGCTAATGGAAAATATCCCCGAGGAAGCCTTGGAATTAATTAAAGAACTTGCTTTGAATGGCTACCTCAGTTGCATGCCTGTTTGTAAGCTGTTTCAGAAAGAAATAAGAGCACGCCTGTTTGGGTTGTGTGCGCGCCTGTTTCAGTTCAGGCGTGCACCTATATTCTTTTATAAAATGCTCTGTGCGCCTGTTTTCAAGTGGTGCACTCTTGTTTAGTCTCTGTTAGTAAAATTTAGCTTTTAAACACAAGTTTTTGATACCTGTTTGAACAAACATTCATTTTATATCATCCAAAAAACCTGTATAGTTTATATACATAAAGACCCAAGTTAGGCCAAATTCACAAACATCCTCATAATGAGGATAACAAAGTCACAAAATACAAATACTTATAAAAAAAACTATGAACCTAAACCTATACTAATGGTCTTTGCTTGGCGGCTTTCGTTTGGTGGATTGTGGCTTATGGCTTGTGACCTGTTTCCTGCGGGAATATGTCTAAGAATCAGGAAGCAAGGTAGTTCCAAAGGTAGCATCAAATATGGTGGTTCCTGAATTAGGGTCAAACCTAGCTTTGACAGGTCTCTCTAGTACCTCTGAAGTACCTTGTGTAGTTACTTTCTGAACTTCGGGAGTACTCTGAGTGGCTGCTCTCTCTCATGCGGCTGCATACGAGTTATTTTAGCCTTACCTTTTTTTAAGGCTAAATATGGATCCTTAAGGGTATCATCTTCATCAGAATCATCATCATCTGGAGCTGGTGGAGGAGTAACGTGAGTCTTGTCCTGAGTAGAGGGAGGAATGGAATGAGTCCTAGATCTCTCAGTAGTGGTATGAGCCTGGGGCTGAGGAGGAGAAGCACCCCTAGGTCTCCCGTTAGTGGTCGTGTGCTGACGTATACCAGAAGGTTGTCCAGGCTTATATTTCTTTAATCGAGCCTCTAAAGTAGTCTTCTCTTTCTTCAAGTTTTGAATTCGCTGCATAAACATTAGGCATTTCATTCATTCACTCATACATGCATAATTTGTTTAATTTTGAATAGGAAATAAAAGTAAAAGATTACTACCTTGATGGCAATCATCAGAGTAGTGAGAAGTTCAGTGTTCCGACCTTTGGAGACGTTCAGAACCCGATCACAATCCTTATATGCAACTCGAGGAACCTAAGTTAATAAGATTAATAAACAAAGTATAATAAAAGAAACAATAAAGAAAATAAGAGTTAGATTGCTCACATGAGTAGATTCTAGAGGATCATAGCTATAAGGCTTGGAAGCATCGGGAACTAGAGACTCATAGGAACTTTTCCCTTCTTCAAGATATACGGAAGTACGGTCTGTAGGGGCTAATGGAATCCCTGGTACAAATATTGAAGAAGAAGTAGGTGCTAGGAGTCTGGGTCTTAGAAGATCTGCTCTCAACATTAGTGCACTGTCTGGGACAACGTATAGGACCTACAGGTGGAGGTGGGATCTCATCAGTAGTAGCTTCAGCTTGAGCAACTCTCCTCTCAGCTATTTCTCGCTCATACTCCTGTTGAAGACTAAATTAGACAAAAGTATGATAATACAAGTTTGCAAAGTAAAAAATAAAAGGGAAGTACTTATATCTTCACTAGTGATAATGCGGTCATCTCCTGTGACGCTCACTCGCTGAATCAATTGCTCACTAATGAACTTCTGATAAGCACCTTCCTCAAAGGGCTTCAGAAACATCTCAACGGGATGCCTTCGTAGCTTCTCATCGGTCAGGGGATAATGAGATGCCCAAAGCCTGTCAGAAGGAGGATCCCGGGGTACTCTACGTCTCTCAGGTGGAAGATGTGACTCTAAGGTTCTTTCACCCAAGTAGTACTTGCATTCATATAGAGAGGGAATAAGATAGCGTCTCAAATAGAGAGGCTAAGATAATCTCATCTCCTCTGACCACTTGGTTGGGTCATTTCCCCATGGATGGTGTCTCACTTGTATTTCAAGAATGTTTAATTGAAAATTCAAGTATTTAATAGTGGACCAGAGTAAAAGTTGAGAAATGTACTTGTTGATGTGTGATCAACCCGAAATCACGGCGGATGGTATTAAAGTTCTGCTCCACATTCTTCCTACTAGCCCAAACACTCAATCGAGGAAAGGTAGTGCTATCCCACTTTTTAATCTCAGGAACTTGAGTCATCATGTGCTCTTAGACCCAAAGCTACAAGAAAATTTAGGTAAGTATTCTAAACTTTGTAAATATGTTTATTTTAAAACTAACAAGTGTTTGTTTTAAGTGTTACCTCAAGAATATGTGCAAGCCCCTCACACCTTTGCTAACCCCTAGCAACCTTGGTCAATCCACTATATAAATTTGCTAAACTAGCACTACCCCAGTCGTATAAATGAATCTCATCAATAATGGCGACTGAGGGAAGAAGGTCTAAGTGAACATGGTTGTCTGATTCAGAGAAAAGAAGGCATCCACATATGTAGAGAATAAAACACCTAACACACTAATCGTACTCCACCTCAGTAGTAGGTGGGTGACTCTCACAATATCGCCTTAAGTCTGCATATAGGATTTTGCCTGAAGACTTGTGAGAAAAAGAAGATCCAAGTAATTCCTCGACTAAGCCCTCGGGGAATCCTTCGCTGCTCCATAAAGAAGAATCAGTCTTCAATGGGCGTCCATGATAAGCAATTCCCGTAAAAGCCATAAAGTCCAATGAAGTAATTGTTTTTTCACCAAGATTATGAAAGTGAAAAGTATTTGTGGTGCAACTCCATTTCTAAGCAAGGGCTGCAACTAATCGCCAACTAGTCTTCCCATGATCTTTCTTAATTGATTTAAGGAAAGATTTGAAGTCTGTGTTGTCAATTTTGTCTCGAATCTCCTTTGGAAGAGTAATGTACCATTCGTATGGTCCATTGATGTTGCCAGCGACTCTAACATCTCCATCTTACTGTAATAAAAGAGATCATTCAGCTTTAAGATGAAATGAAGGAACTTTGAAAAGTGCTCTAAGGAATAAAAATAGAAGAATATTTTGATTTAGATGATGTTATATGTTGGTGGATCATGATAAATCATTAAATCATACTATAAATGATGTATTTCGATTATAATTGATTTTCAGAAGGGGTTAGAGCAAAGAGGTATATAGACTGTTGAAACAATCTGTCTCAGAAAGCATCAGTTCTGAAACAGGCACACTACAGTTTTCAAACAGGCACACACCTGTTTTAGAACAGGCGCACCATGGTTTTGTATGTGCACGCCAGTTTCAAAGCAGACACATCAATGTTTATTCACAGGAGTTATCAGTGTTCGACCAAAAATCCAAATTTCATATGTCTATTTCAGTTCTTGATCATTTTTTAGCCAAATAAAAGTTAAAATAGAATACCCATAACATATATTTATTACTTTTAACATCAAAATTCAACAACATACAAGCCGAATCGAGCCTAAATTCAAATATTCAAAACTTTTTCAAATTCATTGAATTAAACTATGAAATAAACGGTGGAATCACTTACCCAATTCCGAGGACTGTAGGAAGTGTGCTTCTTTCCTTTCTAGAAACATGGAATCTTCATTTTTGGTTTCAAACCTTGCATTGGAGTATCCTTCGTTAATCCAAAAATCTCCTAACTAGGCTTCGATTTCAGCTTGTATTTTTAGATTATCTTCTCCCAAAGGTTAAGTTGCGAACTAGGTTGTGAAGTGGAAGCCAGATTATCAATTATTTCAGTCGAATTTGCTGAATTAGATGAGGCAGTAACATCTCTGGCTTCAAGTCGGAACATATGTGGTTTCTTCCACTTGGGTGGTGATTTCGGTTTCGGTGTTTGTTGGGGATGTGTTTAGGTCCATTAGGTGATGGGTTTCTAGCAAATTCCCTTAGGGGCTTGAGAGCATTTTTATGAAGAGAGATAAAAGAAAATGAGCAAATAAAGGCGGTGGTCTTTTTTTATATTTTTAAGTTCAAAGTCAAAAAGGCGCACCACAATTTTTTAGGGGATGTACGCCTATTCTAAAACTGGCGCACCATGGTTCTTTTGTGGTGTGCACCTATTTCTTGATGAACATGAAGAATGAGCTCAATCTTGGTAAAATTGGCTAAGGTATGTTCTAAATTTCAGTTTCTTTTATACATTCAATTGATTCAAATTTTAACCAATTTTAACTTTAAATTTAATTTTACAAAAGTTTTGAGGTAAGACTCGAATTATTATTTTGAAATGGGGCAAGACTTCATTTCTTCTTTTACAATTTTAAAATTTTGGAGGGCTAGACCTGAATTAATTCAAAATATGAGGCTATACTCTATTTTTCTTTTCAAAATTCAAAACTTCAAGGCTAGACTTGAATGATTCTGAAATGAGAGGCTAGACTCCATTTCTGTTTTCAAAAAAATTTCAAATTTTGGGGCTGGACCTGAGATATTCCGAAATGTGAGGCTAGACAATATTTCTTTTCTAAATCTACGTTTTCAAATCTACATCCTTGAATGAGTATTTTATCTCGATGTTCAATGCTCTTAACCTTGAATGAGTATTTTATCTCATTCCCATCCCCAGTGAAGTTATACCTAAAAGATAAGCTTAGGTATGAATTCTAAACCTTGTTAATAGACTTTTGATTTGAAAATATTCGTATTTCATACTTATACTTTCAAATCAAGGGGGCAAATTGTTAACCCTTAATTTTTACCCCTTTATCTCGAGATTGAGTAAGATATCCTCAATGATGAAATATGGTGATAAATCACTACTTGGAGTCATTCATAATTCATATAAGATGAACTGTACATATAGAAAATGTATCTTTAGCTTCAAAATGGATTTTTTTAGAACTTATTTTTTATAGTAGTGATTTATTATTAAAAGAGATGCCATATGTCGATAAATAGCCTTTCGAGCCTATTTTACCTAAGAAGTGGTTGTATATAATGTGTGGTGCGCCTGTTGTGTTTAAATTTAAACAGGCACACGGTGGTTTTGAAACTGGCGCATACAGTCTTCTGGTCAAAATTTTTTAAAAAAAGTCAATAACGAGAATGACATTTGCCATACTCTTAGGAGGTCTTCTAGAAGGCCTCATAACAGAATTTATATACTATAAATGGACCCTTTTCACTCATTTGAAGGGGATTTTTCGGCCTTTTCATTTTCCCTCTCTTTTTTAAATTTGGCTTGATCTCCAAGTCATTCTTTTTCTCTAAACACACACTCAAAACCCTAATTTCTGAATTTCAGATCTAAAATTCATTCTTCAATCATTCAAATATTAATACTAAATAGTCTAGTACGTTCCATCATCTTTACTTTTTAAGATTTAGAAGTTTTGAAGCTTAAGGTTGCAGAGAAGTGCAGTACCACAGTTTTGGAATTGTGGTGCGCTAGTTTATGGTTCCTGCGCCAGTTCAGAAACAGGCGCGCGCCTTATTTGGTTCTGATGTGCGCCAGTTTCATAAGCTTCATAGCTTGTGATTTCTTTATCTTATGTTAAATCCCCAATTAAATCTGATTTATCCCTATCCTATTTATCCCTTTTTGTATTTCTGCTTGTTTTGATGTGTAATATGTGGTTTGTGATGTATATTAATGATTGGGATGTTTGAATGTGATTTTCCTTAACTTCATGTTTAGTATAGTATAATATAAATCATATAATAAGTCTATTTGGCGAATCCGAATTTTTGAAGAGTGAGATGGCAGTTTCTGGACCCTGACCATTTTAACTATTTTTCGATTTTGGTCCGGGTGGCGACTCCTTTCTTTTTAATGGTTCGTACCGTTTAGCCTTAGGGAATTTTCAAGGATCCAACAAGCTATGGCATGCTTATCTCACCCATGGTGAGGGGATTCCCGATTTATGAGGATCAATTCAGGGCGCCAACAAAGGCCAACGATGATAATTTAGTTTTTGAGATGCACAAAAAGGCCTCGAACACTTCCCCCTTTCAACCTATCAACCTTGCGCGTGAAATCCAAGGTGATGACATTGAGCCGTTAAGAGCTTATTTGGAGGGAAGTGAGAGTGACAATCCCCTTAATGAAGAAAGAGGCAATACCGAAGAGTGTATTACTACCCCAAGTATAGGGGGAAAATTGAGCCAAAAAGAGTTGAGGAAGCCACAAGTGTGGTTGTTGGTAAGGGTAGGAAGAGAAAAAATAGGAGGCAAAAAGTGAGTGAGCCAAGCACCAAGACACCGAAAAAGAAGAATGAAAGTAAATTAAAGGAAAAGGTGCTTGGCTTTGTGAAGTGTGTTTATGTGTTGAGGTCTCATTTTTCAAGAGATGAAGCTTCTAGGATTTCTGAGAAGGCCTTGGGCACATTTTTCATCACCCACCGCCCTCCTTGAGCATTTGGTGGAGCAGAAACAAGGTCAAGCTTAGCACCTAAAACAAGCATCCAATTTTGGTTTTTGCTGAATAAATTAGCATAGGTTAGAATAGGTGTAAATAAATGTGTTTGGTTTTTTGTGCTAACATCTTGTGTAGGTGAACTCGAATGGAGTGGAAGACATGCATGGAGTTGTGTTTCGAGCCTAAGTGTGGGGCAATCCCTACAAGAGGATTATCCCTAAACCTTACCTTTTATCGGTTTTTATATTGTGTATGCTTCTCCCACATTGTGGACAATGCGTTGTTCTAAGTGTGGGGGAGAAGTTGCATATCACAACTTTTTGGTTGATATGCAACGTTTTTTTTGTTGTTTTTTTTTATGGTCAATTTTGCATGTTTCAAAAATATTTCAAAAATCTTCATTTTTTGCCCATATTTTTGGCTTATAATTGTGAATTAGGACTAGTGCATAGGCTAGTATGTGGTTGATTGATTATGTGGTGATGTCTATAATAAATGTTTGTGTGTTGCTTGTAAGTTAGGTTCTTGGTTTTTACATTTTCCATGACTTGAAACTTATGAAACACCTTTGACATGTGGGAACTTTTTCAACACTTGAACTGTTGCACCGTGTTAGGTTGAGGCCTTTGGACATGGATTGGGTGACAAAGAGGCCTAATTATTGCTCATTATGGATTGCAGCATAATTAATGAAGTGGAACAAGTGTTATATGTTGTGTGAATCTAAGATGAAAAATGTGAAATCTTGCTTTTATTAAAAAATGAAACTCTTTTGTTAGGATCTTAGGTGAACACATTGAGCCCGAGTTTAAATTTTTCTTGAAATGTTCATATGGATAAGGCAAAGATGTGTCATAACTCATCTAAAAAGGTACCTATCTAGTTGAAATAAAGTACATAGTGTAGAGTTGGCTAGGAAATAAGTGGTGCGTTAAGCCACATTAGAATGCGAAAAAGAAAAATAAAAGCAAAAGACTACCTAGGCATGAAAGAACTTCAAGTTCACAATAGATTTCCCTTGAATAAGAAGAAAAACGAAAAAAAATCAAATATATGGCCTAGGAATCAAGCGACAATGAATTCGCATTAGTTAACCCAAAAACAAAAGAAAAAGGACGCTAGGATGCTCTCTACAATCCTAGACTAGGTAGGCTTCTATAATCATACAAGTTTGGCTAAGAAATATAAATGCATGTTTAATATGAGATTCTATTTGCAAAATTCCTCCTAATACAGGTTTTGCTTTTTTTATGTTAAACCTAACTCACCTATCTATGTTTCCTTTAGCCCCAACTTAGCAGTCAATCATAAATAGGGATTGTTTCGGTCCACTCTCTCAATACCGTAATCAGGAATCAGGTTATGGTTTTTATCTTGGCTCTCTAGCTTGCATGTTGACACTCGCATATCACTCCCATCTTAGTTTTATTTTTTTTGAGAAAGGTCTAAGTGTGGAGAATTTTGATAACCACATATTATCATCCTCATTTTCTATGTTTCTAGACTTAGTTTGTACTCATTTCTCCTCTTTTATGTTCATTTACGTGCTTAATATCGCCACATTTACAAGAATTTATGGTACTTAATGTTTCGTAAAGAAATCCTCATTATGTGCTTGTATTTATAGGAATTTGATGATTTTCCAAGATTTGGAGCTACCTTGGGATATGCACCCATGATTCAAGGTTCCTCGAGATGTGTACCAACTCAAAAACAAATTTTGGGGTATCAAATTATGGTAATAGAGCTTAAATATGAAGTTATATTATGTTTGGAGGTCTTTTAGAGCTTTCTATGAAAACGTGCACTAATCAGTTCGAGAATCAAAACTATTGAGCCTTGTCCCATTTTTGACATTTCTGAGAGCTAGGAGCGTGTCAATAAAGTTTGGGAGCAATCGGGCTCAAGCGTGAGTCAAAACTCAAAGTGCCCAAAATGCCTACCGAGGGTGGCTCGTGAACCATTGTGGTAGCCCTAAGCAAGCACCTCATGCCTAGCACTCCCTAGGCCATCCTGGTCCTACCTATAGCGGCAAGAGGCTCTCCATCCTGCTTCCATAACACCTATAAGAGCTCTAGGCAGCCTCTGCCGTGTGCCAGCCCGCAGCCCCTTCTACTTGCCAGCTTGCAAACCTTGCTTACATGCTATAAGCCACTTCGCAGCTTCTATACTAGGCCCTCAGTAGCCCCTCCCCAAACTCCTAGCCCCCACCAATGGTGTGCCTTCCTCCCTCTTCTTCACCCACTCTTCTCCCATCCTCTTCCATATCGAACTTCCATTTTTTTCCCTCTATTTCTCCTCAATTTCTAACACTTAAACACATCAAACACTCCTCACTTCTCTTTCGATTTTCTTATTTATTTTATTTTCTTTTTATCTTTTATTAATTCCATGCATTTTTCCTCATTTTTATTTCAATTAGTTTCATCAAACACTTGTATTTTTCTCCATCAAACACCTTCTTATTTTCATTTTAATTTTCTTAATTTCTTAATCCCATATTAATTAATTAATTATTTATAATTTCTTCAGCTTTTTATTTCACTTTTTCACAAAAATAATTTCATCGAATTCGCATTTGATCGAACACTTTTCGTTTCTTGTCCTTTTCTTTCCTTTCTTCTCAATTAAGTTAATTAACATCATTTTTATCTCTTTAATTTTATTTTAATTTCCATCAAACACTTTTATTTTCTTTTTATTGTTCTTACCAAACACTTTCTATTTTTCCCCCTCGTTTTCTCTCCATTCCTCATTCCTCTCATTTTCTTTTTCCATCTATTTGCACTCCATTTCCCTTCCCATTTTCTTCATTAAACTCTCTTATTCCCTTCTTTTCCTCCTTCCTATTCCT
This sequence comes from Acalypha hispida, assembly GCA_948193465.1. Lineage (NCBI taxonomy): Eukaryota > Viridiplantae > Streptophyta > Magnoliopsida > Malpighiales > Euphorbiaceae > Acalypha > Acalypha hispida. The sequence goes on from CANXYA011489992.1 coordinate 11,459, forward strand.
TATTTCTTCTCCTATTTCCTCATTAAATATTTTTCTTCCCCTTCCCTTCTATTTTTCTTTTCCCACTCAATCTTTTTTATTCTCATCTTTTTCAAATCATTTACCCACCACCATTTTTTTGTTCTTTATTTTTGTTTGCTCTCTCAAGAAACCCTAACCCTTCTTTACTCAACCAGCACTAAAAACCACATCAAATCCTCTCTTTGTGGATGAAATTCTCTTTTTCACACTAGACATTTTATTCTCAAGGATCAATTTTGGAGGCAAGCTTCACAATTTTCTAGAATTGGAGAAAAATAGAGTCTTGAGCTATGAAGTGATACCATGAGCTGCAATTGAGATTTTGGGGATTTATTATTATCATCAACCATTGTTTGTATTTTTATCCTTTATTTTCTATTTGATTTTGTATTAGAGAATATTGATAGTTTTAATTAAATTGTGTTAATGTTGATGACTATGATTGTTGGTTAAGTTCTTTTAGTGGGCAATGTTTAATATGAATTGAGTGTATATTTTGGTTGATGAATTTGTGTTTGAATTTTAAATGTTTAAAAATTGTGTGAGTTTATGATTTTTGTGACTTCGTAGTTCATGTTAGGTAGGAATAGCAAGAAGCGGAAGTTGAGCTATTCTAAGGCCATCATTTGCGTGTTTCTTTACGTTAGTCTGGCAAGGGATTTCATTCTAGCCTTTAAATTATTTATGATGAAAATCATTGTGCCTTGTTTTACATATCGTTGTATGAACTCCGATAGTCCAGGCCTTTGGAAAATCAACATGATATGGTAGTTCACATAGAGATAAAGTTCGCACTAATTAATCACCATCAAGCACACATTTTTATCTCAACATCGCATTCTTTATCGCTTAAGGTTCTTCATATTGTGTGCATTTCCCTTGACTTTCAATTGCGATCTTTGGGGTGGTTTTTATGAAAATAAAGAAAGAAAGATGTTGAAAGTAGTAGAGATTTTCTACTTTAGGTAAAAAATAAAACTTGGTCTAGTTTAAGACACATGGACCTTTATTTGGCAAATTTTTATTGGCCAAATTTTAAATATCTACACAATTACTCATAACTCCATAAATTTATGTTCTTCTTTCGATTAGCTCTAATTATATTGATTATTAAATAAAAATCTTCTTAATTTCAATTACACCCTCAAACTTATATTATTTATTCAATAAACTCTACTTTCAGACTAATTAACTAATTCATAATCTAATTTCTCGAATGCATATTTATTCTAAGTTTGCAATAATGAATGTTTATGATTTAATGAATGATGATTAATATGTAATTATTTTATTGGCGTTACACAGACTCCCAGTTGTCCCTCTTCTAGTAAGAACAGGGTTCGAACTCAGATAATGAGCTCTACTTCCCACCAAGCATTCAAGCATTTAACCATTTAGATTAACCATTATTGGTACAATTATACTGTTTGCTAACAAATGAAACAAACATATAAATAAAAAATTATAAACGGGCTAATATCATCTCTCTTCTAAATTATAATGGAAACTGCAATTATATTACTAAAAGATGCCACATCTTCTCCTAATACTAAAAGCGATTGTTTTTTAATTTCTTACTTAGGAATTGTGTGCAACAGATCTATAAATATATCTTTTAAATTTGCAAGAGTTTATGGCTTTTCTTTATCTTTTGTCACACTCTTATCTTTGTCTTATGGACTAGAAAAATAAACTATATCCCTCTTTGCTTAAAGATTGATTAATCACTTTCCTAAAAGTCAAATTTGTCCCACCATCATATTAAAGTTCTTCTAATTAACCATGGAACGTATCAAAGAGTAATTCCAAATAAATTTGTATTTTTTACTGCAACAGTGTAGTCTCATCTTACTATCCATGGAACTCTATATAAGATGTTGA
>CANXYA011492094.1:0-11399 GCA_948193465.1 Acalypha hispida
AGAACATCTCCAAAAACACCAAAGATCGTACGAATTTGATACCTTGGTAGACGGTCAGGTAAATTAGCTACGTAAAAATTGCAAAAGGCTTGTGTAGAACCCCCCAGGACGGCTCTCTTAGCTCCCATGCTCGATAATCTGCTAATGATTCCCTTGATGTTGAGTGGTAAACCTGTTTTGGTACCAAAATCGATGTGATTATTGGCACGGCTGCGTGTTTCGGTGTTTAGGTTTGGGAGGTTCATTGGCTTAATACCAACGGTGGTGGCTGTCAGGCCGGGAAGGCTTGGGAAGGGGAAGTCAGGCAGCGAAGTGCTTGACGGTGCCATGGGGAGGGGGAGAGGCTGTAGGGTTTTTTTTAGGCGCTCTTTTTTTTTTTTTTTACTAAGTCAAAATATTTTTAAAGAATATTGACCCAATTTACATGGTGTTTTTCTCAAACTGATAATAATTTTCCCTCATTGGAAATATACAAGGATGTTGAGTGGCCTATAATTGGTAGATTGATCTCTAAATACAAATTTGTTTTCTATTGCATGGGTTCAAATGCCACTCGTACACTCACTAATTGGACTCACACTCTCAAGGTCAATAGAGTTTCTACCTGATGTGATGAAAGCCTGATAGCTAGATGTAAGGGCAATGATTAATGTTGTGCTAGAAGAGGAGAAAGTTAATCCCATTGTGAACTCGGAATAAGACTAATTTTTGGCCTAATTTAACATGAGAAAATGTGTCTAATTAATAATAAGATTCAAACATCGAAAATATAAAGGAATGCTCATTAGTTTATAATAGGTATGTGGGACCTTAACATTTAACTAATTAGTTTTATATTACATACAATCAAATACCACCCTTATGCTCATTCACAACACTCGCATATTCATGTGCCACATATTATCCACAATTTTGTTGTATTGAAAGTGATCGTTGGAGCATGAATATCACGATAACAAATAATTGATAATAACATATAAATAATTTATTATCATATTTATTGTATATTTTCAAATTATTGTGATTGATTTGAAATACTAGCTAATTTCATAAATATATAATTGACCTTATGATATTGACATTTAACGTACCAATTATTTTTCTAAAATAATGCAATATATAAAGAATTAAGTACCAATATAGTTTCAGAACTTTATTATTTTTAACAATTTTATGTGCAATCATTTTTTTTGAAACAGTTTGGCATATGAATTTCTTCTTAACAATTTGGTGTGTGAACCTATTAAAAACTTTCAGTTTGATGTTTTCATAAGATTTCACAGCTTGACCAAAAAGTGTAAAATTTTAATGAACGCGTGTGAGTGAGTTTAAGTTTGATTTAGAAGAATTTTTTTAATGTATTTAAAATTAAATTTATGATTTTTTTAATAAGTTTTTAAATTTTTAGAGATGGAAAAAATTAATTATATAATTTTAAATTAAATTTCTAATTAAATTAATAAATAGTAGTAGAAGAATAAAAAAAATTCCAAATTAAATCGATGTGTGAATTGAATTTTTTGTGTTTTCCTTGATGGATGATATCGTATTTTTTATTTTTGAATTATTTTAATTAATTTTTGACTAATTTTATAATTTTGAAGCTGTACATATTTTTGAAATTAAAGAAATGCATTCACACACTCAAAAATCAAAAAAATTTATTTACATCATGGTTTGTTTTCATATTTTTTTGTACTCCTTAGGCCATGCCATATTTGATTTCATATTTCATTTCAGCTTAGGTGAACATCTTTTTCAATCACAAATATTAAGAATTACTCCCTCTATCCCAAATTAATATTTTTTTGATAAGTAATAATAATATTATAAAAGAGCCACAAGCCGTGGCTATAGACTTAAACTCAAGGAGCTTTCGCAATACAAAAGGTCACAAGAGAGCAAGCAAAAACATTTAATACTCGATACCAATAATTAACTGAAAGCGAAAATGACTTCAAAACACCTATACACATTTGTTCTCGAATAGGAAAAGCACGGTCTATAAATACGATACAAACCAACCACTCAACAATCGATAAAATATCACAAAACACATTATCAAAAACTCTCGCATTCCTATTCTTCCTGATTACCCAGAGAATGTTTAAACATATCAAGTTCCAAAAATTTGAGTATTGGTGTCTCCTGTAAATGTTGAAAATAGTTTTTAGGAAATATGTAGAAGCATGGCATAGTCCAATAAAACCAATCCACCTTAAAAGCTAATTCTAACGGTTTCATGTCGTGGGGTATAGAAGAAGAGTATGCTCTACATCTTCAATCAAATCCATAAGGTACAAGTATTACCAAAGCACAGTTGAACCCCTCTCAAAGATAGAAACTCACTACATGGAATATGCTTCCGCAAAGCCAACCAAACAAAGAATTTTACTCTTGGACTAGTCATAGAGTTCCAATCAACCATGAATACACAATCACAAATAGATTTGAAATCCTTATGCCAAAGCTACTTAAAAGAAGAGGAAGAATAGCCATGCCTCTTTCTATACCAGATAGGAGAATCTTTGACATCCTGAACCAGAAGCACATTACTCAAAAGGATCTAAAGATCAAGGAAAGAAGTTGCTTCCCCAACACGCAATCTTGTGGACCAGGTAAGACGATAAAACTTGGAAATAACCTCTGACACTTTAATTTCCTTATCAACACAGATCTGCAATAAGTTGGGTTAGTGGTCCTTCAAAACAAAATTACCATACCATTTTGCAAACTAAAAAAGAGTAGACTCCCCATTTCCAATCTGAATTGAGAGGTTGTTGGAAAAAATACGCCAAGCCTGATCTGAAGAAATACAATGTCTAGAAATACCTTTCCACGCATGAGATAGGCATCTCGTATCATCCTGAAGTACATAATGAATGTAACTAACACGAGAGGAAAAACATAAAACACGCTTCCATAAACCAAAACTGCAACCATCAGCAAGCTTCTTAATCTATTTTAAGAGCAAACATCGATTCATAAGTAGTAAGTTAGAACAACCGAGACCACCATACTTCTTGGGCAAACATAACACATCCTAGGCAACATTGTATATACCTCTACTCGAAGAATTACCAGATTATAGGAAATGGACAGCCAAACCAATAATGTTGGCAATAACTGATGAAGGAATGGCATACATAGAAGGAAAATAAATCAAAATTCTAAGGATTGCTGACTCAATCAAGATGAGATGACCACTCACAGCACCACTCCAACTATTAAGATGTTGTTGAATTCTATAAATATCAGGATTCCATGAAGAAGCAGGTGGAACTCTATCTGAGAGAGGCAGTCCTGGGTACTGAAGATGTAAATCTGCAGCAACACAACCCATCATCCGAGCATAATGATCAACCAAGTTTGAGCTAACATTAATACATGATATGGAACTTTTGTAGAAGTTAATATGTAAGCCAAACATAACTTGAAATCACCTCAAAATACAAACCAACCCCTCTACCATCACATCATCACAAGGAACAAAAAACAAAGTATCATCTGCAAACTGAAGAATGGATACATGCTCATCACCAATGGAAATACCATAAGTAATACCAATGTCACAAGCCTTGTTCAATAATCTCTTCAATCCTTCAATAGCAAGGAGAAAAATAAAAAGAGATAAGGGGTCTTCTTTCCCAACACCATGACCCATAGAGAAAGGAGGAATAGCATATCCATTCACTAGGGGAGAAATGCTCGAACTAGAAAGTAAATTAGGATCCAAATACTCCATGAACCTTAAAAAGTTCATAGATTTGAAGACCGCCTCCAAGTATTTCCATGAGATGGAATCGAAAGCATTGTGGAAGTCCACCTTGAATAATAAGAACTTATCCTTCATTCGGTTAATAAGGTGAATTAATTCTAAAGAAACAAAGGAGCACTCATGGATGCTACGACCCTTAACAAAAGCAAACTAGCAATCTGAAATATTCTTGCCCATAAAAGGAGCCAATCGAGTGCATAACACCTTGGAGATCAGCTTACAAACACCATTAATCAAGCTGATAGGTCTGAAGTGCTCTGGCTATATAGCCCCCTGAACCTTTGAAATCAAAACCATAAAAGACTGATTAAGATCTTTAGGAACAACACCCGTGATATAAAGCTTATGGAACACCTGCATCACAAAACAAGGCTCAGAAGAGAAAAGGTACCGAAGATGTTGAACGATAGAAATCCTTAAAACACTTCCTAATTTATATCTTAATATCATCAAGTTCTGAATAAGAAACACTTGCAACCTTAATAGTAGAAATAAAGTTATTATGAAACCTAAGGTTATCATAGGCATGGAAATAACTAGTAATCCTGTCACCAAGCAAACTCCAGTCCAATTTTGATTTTTGCAACCATAAAGATTCTAAGTTACGATAAGAAATCACTGCTTCCTCACTTAATCCATCCAAATGAATCCTGTCATCATTAGTACTTGCACATTCCTCTAAGGCAATAGACAACTCATTAACAACCTTAATTATATGAACATTCTTAGAAGATACATTACCAAAAGATACAACATTCCAATTTTTAAGCTTTCGTCTCAACTCCCACAATAATCGGCAAAAAGAAGCATTAGGAAACTCAACATTAACCTGCCTCCAAAAACCACAAACCACCTCAAAGAAACCATTAACATTCCACTAAGCATTAATAGATCTGAATGGTTTAGGACCCCAATCAAACTGCTTATGAGAAGAAAAAAGAATAGGACAATGATCTGAATAAGCCTTAGAAAGGCAAGTAATAGAACAATTACGCCAAAGATTCATAACATTAGATGAAACAAAACACCTATCAATACGAGACCATCTCCTTAAATTAGAGCACGTATAATTCCTAATAATAAGAGGAAAATCTAGAAGACCAGTATTAAAAATGAAATCACTAAAATCCACCACTGAAGCTAAAACAGCAGAGCAATTATTCCTCTCTTGAGGATGCAAAATGTCATGAAAATCCCTCACTAAAAAAACCAAACTAGCAAACATAGTAAATGGGAGAATTGGATTCCACAAGAACAACTTTTTCACATGGAATATTGCTAGCATAAACTATAATAAAATGGCAAACAACTCTGAACTAAACAAAATCCATCTAAATCCATCCAATACCAAAATCGAAAGAAGGAGACTGAATTAAAGAAGAATTAACAATCACCGCTAAACCACCTGAAGCACCAAGAGATGGAACCAAAAAATGAGAAAAATCATTATTAGGCCAAAAGATTTTAGCCATGAATGAAGAAAGATTACATTTGGTCTCAATCAAACTAAGCAGAGCCACATCATGCTTACTTAACATACGCCTAATAAACAATTGCTTAACTTTTGAATGGGTACCCCCTCGACAATTCCAGGAAATGGCATTAAAACTTCTAATCATTGGAAATTATACCAGAATAAATAAAATCAATGATGATTCCCATCAGGAACAATGTTACCTCTATTTGCCTCTGAAATGATAGGAAAATGATCATCAAGGAAAATTCGAGCAGAAACACCTATACCACATGCTTTTGTTGCGCCAATGGAAGAGGATGAGGTGGATGAAGAGCTGGAATGAAGCAAATAATTCATGTTTGTTATGGCATTATCATTAATAGAAGCATCAACATTTCTTCCTTCGTGATCATTCCCTGAGTAAAAACACTCATAAAAAATATGCACAACTTCACACAGTAACTTAATATTTGAACGAGTGCATTTACTAACAAGCTGAATACTCTTCTCCAAGCAAATATTCTTAACCTTTTTTTCCTTTTGCCTCTTTAGAACAGGATCACAAAAATCTACTGAAGAAGCTAGGGAACAATTGGCATCAATAGTTAGGGCAATATTAGCATCAGATTTTGCCCTAACTTCATTAAGCATAGGATCGAAAAAACCCTTGCAAGAATGATCCAACCCTGGACATCCCCTAACAAATTCCTCGTCATTCACAGTCAGCCTTTCCATAGCTAAATCAGTCGAATCCTCCAAGAGCCCCTATCTCCATGAGACTACACATCAACACAAACTTCCTGGCGAGAGTTGCCATTAGAAAGAGCCTCTTCACAAGGCACTCGAGAATCATGCACAAGCCTATTCACCGAGCAATCTTCATCCTCTTTTGAATTAACATGAACAGGAACATGATCAATGTCAACATTCAGCAAGTTATTACTTGTACATTGCTGAATATCATCGTCAAACACTACACCATCAAGCAAACTTGAAAACTCCTCTTCAAAAACACGAACTGAAAATACCTTACCACTTAGCAAAATAATGAATATCTAATAATTATCTCATATATTTACTAAAACAACACTACCCTTTCAATTTTATTTTTTCATTCTATACATTAATTTTAAAAATGTGAAGTTAATTTAGTGATTTAATGAACTAGCTTTAAGAGACTTAAACATTTTTTCAAAAAAGAAAATTGAACTATTATTTTAAGACACTACTTTTAGTAACATGAACTATTAATTTGGGAGGATGGTAGCATAAAACTTAATTGGTTTTAATCTACTATGGCTAATATGAAAGGGTCACAACAAATGGGTGTTCAACAAATTGAAGTGACGGTGAACGATAGTTCCACAATTCACAAATGTATTTTTCACTCGTTGGCATAGATGTATTTTGAGAATTAGACTCTATTTTTATGCATTTTTGCTATTCAATTCATACTTTGTAAATTAAGTATTGTTGCTTAATGATTTTTAATAACATATATTAATCAAATGTGAAATCAACAAAGGCTACCTCTACAAATTTTATATTCATAGTAAATAATAAATCCCATAATCAGTAAATAATAAATTATAAATTCAGGATACGCGAGTAAAACTTCGATTACAAGACTAACGAAAAGACTTGGGTTTCCACAATCTACTATTCTTAATACTAAATTAGAAAATTGCTTTTTTGGAATTCTGAGAAAATAATATTATCTTTGAATTTTAAGAATGTGAGTGATATTCTATTGGACTGTCTATTTTCCTATTTGTATATCATAATATAAATTAGAATTTCCTATAAAAGGAGGTTGTGGATTGAAATAATATGTTGGCCCAGACGCTAATAGTGGCCTTGAGTGACCAAAACACTTAACGATTTTTTCACTTTTTGTAGAATTTTTAATGAAATATAATTATTACCTATCGAAAACAATGAATAAATTGTGATTAATTCATCTGATCTATTAAAATTATGAGATTCATTTTAAACAATCTTAACTCAAATTCTAAACACTTCAAAAAAAAGAATAAAAAATGAGTGATAATTTAAATAATCGTGATCCATTTCATCATTAAAAAATTCACATGGACAAAAAAATAATATTTAATATTTTTTCTTATGTTAACAAAATTTTTTGAGCTAAGAAAAATTATTTTAGATGTTGAGAAAGTGATAAGCTAGTTGAAATGTTTTTTTACATTAAAATATAAGTGTCCGGTCTAGATAAATAATTTTGAAAACATAAAAACTTATTACATTTACAATAGAAGTATCCTCGTTACCTGTAGTGGTGGCAACAATAATTGAAGAGGGAGCTTAAAAGTACCAAAAATATGGTAACACTGAGTCTGGAAATTCCCCTCCGACATCCATATCTACCAAAATACGGGCATAACTCATACGAGTATAATTCAAAGTGCATTTATTACAATATAACGGGATACCACAAATATTACTAAGTCTGCTTAGCATCTTCTTCCAAAATTCCAGGGGGGACTAGGGAATTGAATCCAAATGGGAATAACCTTTATTATTTTAAACAATTTTGTGTTTGAAATTTTGTTTATTTAAAAAATAATAATTTGGTGTATGAACTTTTACGTAACGATTTGGTGTGTGAACGTGTTAAAATCTCCAAATTTGGTGCTTATAGGATATTTCACAGTTTGACCATAAAGAGTAAAACTTTATCTAACGTGTAAGGATGAGTTTATGTTTGATTTAGATGAATTGTGGAATGAATTAATTCATAATTTTTCATTAAGGTTCAAAATTAAATTAATAAAAAGTAGTCAGTAGAATAAAAAAAGTTCCAAATTAAAGCAATGTGCGAAGAATAAAATTTTTTTGTGTTTTTCTAGATGCATGATATCATATTTTTTATTTTTGAATTATTTTAATTTATTTTTAACTTAATTTTAAAATTGCATATCTTTTTAAAATCAAAAAAATGCAATCACTTATTCAAGAAATTATAAAAAATAATTACATCATGCTTTGTTTTCATAAATGGCTCAGATTTTGGTCTATGAAGACGTGTTATTTGTATCTCTTCAGGTATTATTTCCCTTTATGGCTTATATTTGCACGATTCAAATGCTTTTTCGAGTATATGGAAGGGTATTGTTTGTAGATGTATCCACTCTGAGCAAGATTGGCATATTTTTTTCGATAATAGCTCTATTCATATTGGTGATACTTCTTGCACTCTGTTTTGGTATGATAGTTGGAACAAGAATTTTTTATTAAAGGACCGGTTCAACTGTCTATATCATATTTTTTTTTAATAAGATGGTCAGAGTAGTGTAGGTGCTTTTGAACCTTGGCTCATTATCTTGGTCACGACATTTGAGAGTTGGAGAGACAACTTCACTCCATGATCTTGAAGCCCTTCTGCGGGAGGTGGAATTTGTTCAGAACTATCATGATCAGTTGATTTGGTTTGGTAAATGGTATGCATACTCTTCTTTTTGTTTTAAAAAGATTTGGCATAAAGCTTATAGTACTCCTTGTGATAGTGTTTTTATGGTTGTATGAAATTCTGTAGATGGTTCGAGAGCAAAATTTTCTACTTGGTTAGCTTTGCATACACGTATTCTGTGTTGCGAGTTTCTTTCTACTCGAGGCGTTCGACTTTGTTTTGGTAGTACTTGTACCTTATGTATGGATTGGGTGGAGGATGTGGAATATACTCTTCTACTTTGTCCAACGGTTTTGAATTTATGGAACTGGTTATTTCAGAAAATTGGTTTTGCTTGGACTATGCCTCACTCTATTACTGGTTTCATCTATTCTATAATCAGAATTTTTAGAAGGCATACTTATTCGGGACTTTATGCTTCAACCTCTTATGGGCCATTTGGAGGAATCAGAATTCGAGAGTTTTTAACAATGTTTTTAATGATGTTATGTCTATTATGTATAGAGTTATAGTGGAGACGGTAGCTATGTATCATATTCATAATGCTTGTTTTCTTTTTCCAGGTAGTGTTGTATATAGCTCCTTAGATAGTATTTTCAGATAATTAGATTTTTTTTATGTACTAGACCTATTATGTACTGATTGTTTGTTCTCTGATGCTGTAGTCTCTTATATGGCGAAACCATGTAGAGTGCAAACAATTTTTTCACATCTTGTAGTATCTTTATGAAATAAATATTACTTATAAAAAAAAAATTGTACTCCTTAGGTCATGCCATATTTGATTTCATATTTCATTTTAGCTTGGGAAACATATTTTCTAATCACAAATATTAAGAATTATAAAACTTAATGGGTTTTAATCTACTATGGCTAATATGAAAGAGACCATGTAATTTAAAAAAGTAGATAATATGAAAGAGACCATTTAATTAGAAAAAGTTCATAATAAGGCAATTGCACCTTATCTGAAATTATTTAAGAATTCGTTTCTCTTATAAATAATAAACAAGGAAGTGCACTCAAGCCACAAATATCCTCAGCTCTTACACAAAGTAAATCAGATATGGCTCTTCAATTTTCTCATTGCATTTTTCTCTTCTTTGTCTTACTTTTAATGGTAAAGTTATTACCTTTATTTGGAAGATTAAGAATTCTTTGTTTAACTCCGATTAATAATTTTATTAATTCAAATCTTATTCTCATACTTTTTGTTATTATAATTTTACATGCAGAATGGTTACGTAAAAGGGATAAGAGAAGTGCCTAACAATGAATACTTTCGAAGCAATAAAGATTATGAACTTTTGAGTGAACTTATGAGAAGTCCTTCAAGAACATACCCGTCTATGGGGGATGAGAAAATACACAAATCATCAGATCTCGACATGCCTCAAAATACAAACATGTCGGTTGTGGATGAGAAAACATTCCAATCAGATTATAATACTTTGGATGAGTTTCTCAAACATCAGGCTTCATCAGATCTCGACACACCTCCAAAAACATATAATATTTTCGGCGTGTTTATGGCCGGTGATGTATATTTTGGAAAAGTTATGCCTATCTTCTTTCCCTTGAAAGAATTCTCTCCTTATCCACCGTTTGACATCCCAAAAGAAAACATTGATGGTTCTATTATTTATTCAATGGATCAGATAAAAAATATTTTCAAGCCTTTGTCTGTTTCTGTAGATATGACAAAACTTCCTCAAAGTCACAAATGTGAGATCCCAGAAACTGGACACAATATCTGTGCTAGAGACACTAAATCTATCACTGATTTTATTCGCCAGGTCTTTGGTCAGGGGCAAACTTTCAGAATTTTGGAAACTAAACAACCTGAAACGTACACTGGAACATTACAGGAATACACTGTTAAAAAAAATCTTGAAGAGATTGAAGGTTCTGACAAAGTAATTTGTCATCCTTTATCAGATGCTTTTTACTGTCACTACTCTACTGACAAAGTTTTCAAGGCCTCGTTAGTTGCTAAAAATGGAGATAGAATTGAAGCTGTTGCTGTTTGCCATAAGCACACCAGGGGGATGAATCCTGCAGACTTTATTGAACGTCTGCTTGGAATGAAGGCTGGTGAAAGTGTTACTGCTTGCCATTTCTTGCCTGTTGGTCATTTTATCTTTGTTAAATCACCTACTTTTAAAATGTCTTATTAAATATAAGACTAGCAGTGTGTAATAAATGGAGATTGATTGATTGCTATAGGACAATCTGTCATCTTCACTGCATTTCCATTGTTCTGTTGTTGTGGTTTGCAAGGTGTGTCTGCTGTGTATAAAGATCCGTGATCTCTATATCATAAATAAACATGGCAATTATATTTGATCATGTTTATGTAAATCATTTTTACTTTGTCAAAAGTACGCCTTCCAAAAATATAACACAATTTTTTTTTTAATAATAAAGATTAATTATAGAGAAAATGAAAATAGTACAGATGATTCCATCAAAACTACAGGCAACAAGCAAACTAACAACAAAACCCAAAAAAAAAATAAGAATTAGTGCAACCGAATCTTAAAAGTTAAATCTATAAAACATCAGAAAAAACAGAGTGGTCGAATTGGCAGAAGACCAACAGAAGAAGAGGCTTGCAAAGATTGAAGAAGCATCCATAATGAAGACCAAAGCACAAGAGCAACTCGTGACCATCAGAAGAATCAAAAAGTAAATGCAACGACACAAGAGATACCGAGACCAAGAAGCGAAAGCTGATC
>CANXYA011493386.1:0-10171 GCA_948193465.1 Acalypha hispida
TTAGGTCTGTTTTACTAAAACCTGTCCAACAGTGAAATTTTAAGAAAATTCACGAACAACTCCCAGTAGGGGTCATCTCGGCCTCATCGGGGCTCATCCCGGTTGGGATGAGCCCCGATTAGGCTGGGATGACCCCTGCTGGGAGCTGTTCGCGAATTCTCTTAAAATTTCACTGCTAGACGGGTTTTAGTAAAACGGACCTAACTCACTCATTTGGAGCCAAATTGATTGATTCAAGAGCCATTGGAAAACTGACTCAGAGGGCTATCTTTTAGTTGTGATGTTGCATTAAAATTTAAAAGATTTGGTGGTCAAAATTAGTTGGACAGTGAGATTACGAATCTAAAATCAAAAAGGGAAAATCACAGCTGGAAGATTTGCCAAGAGCCTATATATTCCCACAAATCCATTTAAAACAATTAAAAATTGAAATTAAAATGTAGCTCTTTCTAACAAGTTCATTGCAACTATTATACATGTAATTCCAAAAAAATAAAATGAAATAATAATTAAGTACAAATGTCATTACAAAAAGTGATAGCAAAACTATTATAAAAGTAACTATTTTTAACATTAAAAACCCATGTATATTACATTATATTTTTTTTTTCAAAATATAAAAAATAGTAAAATAACAATTTTGACTTATTAAATTACTATTATTTTTTATCTAATACATAAGATATAAATGGTTGCACAACAATATACAAATAGTATCTTATATATAAATTAAAGATAACAAATTTGAGTGTAATATAAATCTATATTGTATTAACATGAATTGAAGTAAATAAGTGGTAACTTATTAGTAGAAAAATAGTAACTATTAAAAAGATAACAGTAATGGCTACTGTTGTTTATGAGGAAAGAAAAGACAGAAGAGAGCAGACAAAGTTGTGGAAGCTACAACCACTAACTGGTTAGGCAATAGATGTATTTATATCATAAAGCAGTTCAACTAGTATTTTCTTATAATACATATGAATAGACTAAAATACCCTCTATATAAATATCCTAAATACCCTTATTCATAGCACTCCTCCTCAATCTGGAGCATATGGATTCATCATGCCCAGCTTGTTATATATATATATATTCCACTCGATTCCCATTTAGAGACTTAGTGAACAGGGTGCAAGTTGTTTTGTAGTTATAACATGTTTAATGGCAATAAGATCTTCTTGAAGCTTTTCACAAATAAAATGACAATCCACTTCGATATGCTTAGTCCTTTCATGAAATAATGGGTTATTAGCTATATGAATTGCTGCCTAATTGTCACACCACAGTTGCATGTTATTCAACTTGTCAATGTTGATTTCTTTGAGAAGATGATACAACCAAATAAATTCACAGGTTACTAATACCATGACTCTATATTTTGATTCTGACTAGACCGAGCTACTACACTTTGCTTCTTACTCCTCCAAGAGACTAAATTTCATCTAACAAATACATAATAACATGTTGTGGACCTTCTATCGATCAAAGATCCTGCCCAATCAGCAACAAAAAATCCTTCTACTCTACAATGTCCATGATTCTTATATAGAATTCCATTTCCTAGAGTTCCTTTAAGATACTTCAAAATTTATTGAACAACAACATTCTAGTGAGAAGTTCTAGAAGATGACATGAATTGGCTAATCACACTTATTGGAAAAGAAATGTTTGGCCGAGTGACAGTAAGGTAGTTTAACTTACCAACTATCCTTCTATACTTTTCAGGATCCTCTTGAACATCACCTTCTTCCAGTTCTAACTTTACATTTGGTATCATTGGAGCTTCACATGGTTTTGTTTCACTCAAACCCATTTCCATTAGCAAGTCTAGAATGTACTTTCTTTCGAGATAAATATCCCTTTTCGGTCCCTTAAAACCTTAACCCCTAAGAAATATTTTAGCATCCCTAAATCTTTAGTCTAAAATTTATTGTTAAGAAAAAGCCTTAAGGCTTTTGATGCCATCTCCATCACTACTTATAATCACAATATCATCTACATAGACTACTAGAAAAGTGCAACCAAATTGAGATTTTCTAAAGAACACTGAATGATCATGTGTACTTCGTTTCAACCCAAATTCAGTCACAACCATACTAAATCTTCCAAACCAAGCACAAGGTAATTGCTTTAATCCATACAAAGATTTTTGTAATTTACATACCTTGGTCGACTCCCCTTAAGCAACAAATCCAAAAGGTTGCTCGACATATACCTCCTCATCTAGATTACCACGGAGAAAAGCATTCTTAACATCAAGTTGATGAAGTGGCCATTCATGAGAGGCAACAAGTGAAATAAGCAAGCGAATAGATGTTAGTATAGCCACTAGAGAGAAGGTTTTTGAATAATTAAGGCCATATGTTTGTGCATACCCCTTTACAACCAAACGAGCCTTGAGCCTCGCAATAGACCCATCGGGATGAACCATAACAGTAAAAATCTATCTGTATCCAATCGCTTTCTTATTTTTAGGTAGAGGAACAAGGTGCTAAGTGTTGGTTAGTTAAAGAGCATGCATCTCATCTTCCATAGCAACTCGCCAACCCAGATACTATAATGCTTCTAAAATGATTTTGGAAATTGCTATAGAGTCTAAATAAGCAACAAAGGATAGACAAGAGGGTGACAAGGTATGATACGAAATACAAGATGAAACTGGATAGGTACAAGAATGTTTACCTTTACGAAGAGCGTTAGGAAGATCAAGGTTGTCATTAGTAAGAGGAGGATCTTGAGATGAAGAAGTTGGTAGAGGTAAAGAGTCCACTTCACTAGTAACATGACGCTTTTCACGACGAGAATAAACCTGAGTGATTGGTGGTCGAGGGACAATAAATTGAGAATCATCAGAAGAGATTGAGTAAAATAGCAACTGTTCTTCATTAGAGAAGGATAAAGGTTTGGGAATGTCTGAAAATGGGGTGGACTCAAAGAAAGTAACATCAGCGGATATCAAGTA
The DNA here is from genome assembly GCA_948193465.1 of Acalypha hispida. Lineage (NCBI taxonomy): Eukaryota > Viridiplantae > Streptophyta > Magnoliopsida > Malpighiales > Euphorbiaceae > Acalypha > Acalypha hispida. Next base: position 2,966 of record CANXYA011493386.1, read on the forward strand.
CCGACCTAAAGTAGGAGAGAAACAATGATACCCTTTTGAGAACGAGAATAACCTAAGAATATACACTTAAGAGACTTAGGATCAAGCTTAAAGACTTGACATCGAACATCATGGACAAAGCGTGTACAACCAAAGACACGGGGAGATAAAGAATGTAAGGTATGAGAAGTAAATAAGGTAGTATAAGGGATTTGACCATCTAACACTGAAGAAAGCATCCGATTTATCAAATAACATACAATAGAAACAACATCACACCAGAATATTTTAGGTTCTTACATATGAAACAAGAATGCCTTAGTTGTTTCTAATAAATGACAATTTTTATGTTCGCCACCCCATTTTGTTGGGGCGTGACAATATATAAAAATTGATGAATAATTCCAAATTGAGAAAGAAAAGATGAGAAATCAGAAGAAAAATACTTTTTTGCATTGTCACTTCATAAAACTTTGATTGAAGTGTCAAACTGTGTTTTAATTTCTGCATAGAATGAGGAAAATATGGAAAACACTTTTAAATGATTTTTCATAAAATAGAGCTATCTAACACGGGAATAATCATCAATAAACATAAAAAAAATATTTAAAACCAGGTTTTGATGTTATTGGACAAGGACCTTATACATTAGAATGTACCAACTCAAAAGGGGATGCAACTCGTTTGTTTGTTCTAGACACATAATGATGTTTTGCTAATTGACATGACTCACATTTTATTTTAGATACAGAATTCAAACTAGGACACAATTTCTTCAAACTTGAAAGAGAAAGATGACCAAAATGGAAATGGACCTGAAGAGGAGAAACATTAATAGTACTAGCATAAGAGACTGATAGTAGAGCAGTAGAAGATGTGTTAAGAACGTATAAGCCACCTGACTCGTGACCTCTGCCAATAATCTGCTTTGTCCCAATATCCTAAAAGACATAGCGGCTAAAAAAGAAGTAAACACCACAATTTAGAGTTTTGGTAATTTTACTAACAGACACCAAGATAAAGGCAAACTGAGGCAGGCATAACATTTGACAAAGGAATAGAGTTTGTTAACTGAGTAGTATCACTCCCAATTATGGGAGAGGATGAACCATTAGCCAATGTAACATTAGGTAAAGAAATGGGGTTAAAGGATGGAGGATACTTGTCTATCTGGTTATATGATGTGTAGCACCTGAATTGATAACCCAATTTTGAGAATTAGTAGATAGGCAGGCAGAAGGATTACCTAGCTGAACAACCATGGTAGAAGATGAAGTAGATGGTTGAGTGAAACCAATAGAGGATTGATTTAGTTGAGGTGCAGAAAGTTTGGTAAGGTGAGCATACTCATCAGCTGTAATGGTGACTCGAGGCTCAACTAGTGAGTGAGTTGGAGTAGGTAGGAGACCCTATTGAATAGCTACACTGGCAAACCTTTGAGTTGGTTTTCCATGTAACTTCCAATAATTTTTCTTAATGTGACCTCGTTCATTGCAATGATAATAGAATTTGGGACCATTGCTATCTCGCCCACCTCCTCTGCCTCTCCACCTAGACCCCATTAGGTACCATCAAATCTATGACCAGTACTCACCAAGGTAGCAGATTTACTCGATACAACCTTTTTTCCAGATTCCTTAGAGGCTCTATGAAGAGTGACACATGTATCACTCAATGATGTAAGCTCTGACTTGGTCAAGATCTGTGAAGGAGCGGTTTCATAGTCTGACTTTAATCCTACAAGAAAACACATGACGACCATTTGTTCTCGTTACAACTCTATCTCTTTAACATCGTTAATGGTTGGAAGTAGTGTTTTAACCTCCTCATACACACGCTTGAAGTCTGTAAAATATTAGACCAATGTCCTCTCTTGTTGATCGGCACGACAAAGTGACTGTAACTCGTCATAGGTATAAATTAAATTTTTCTTACTAGCATACAAAAATTTCAAGTATTTCTATAATTCTTTTACTATTTCACAATGGAATGTGACATCATCAATCACATCCTCTAGAGTATTCTGAATTTGATTGAATAATTTATCATCATCCTTTATCTACTTCTTGTGTGCTTTTCTATCTGATGGTTGAGGTGGGTTGTCAGTAAGGTGATGCTCCATATCAAGACCAACTAGATGTCTTCGGATGATTCTTCTCTACTATAAATAATTTTGCCCATTTAACTTTTTGTCTGTAATTTGGTAGAAGAGGGAACAATTTCTGTCACCATTTTTGTTTCAATATTCTTCTCAGTTATAGTTATCACTTCATCGTAAAAGTATTAACTCAACCCTAGATTGCTATTTCACTAGCCATTCATGGGCTGCATCACTAGAAATAGAAGAAGAAGAGGAGTGTATACCTTTACCTAACCGAAGCTAGAAGATGCTAAAAAATCTAACAAGAATATAAAAGAGAAACGAAAAGAGAAAGAAGACTAAGAAAAAGAAGAGATGAGATAGGAAATCAGCTCTTAGAAGGCTTTGATATCATGTTGTTTGAGAGGAAAGAAAAGAGAGAAGAGAGAAGACAAAGTTGTGGAAGCTGAAACCCGTAACTGGTTAAGCAAAAGATGTATTTATATCATAAAACAGTTCAACTAGGGTTTTCTTATTACATAGGAATATATTAAAATACCCTCTATGTAAATATCCTAAATACCCTTATTCATAACAACTACAAATTGACTATTGGAATAAAATATCAAATATATCAATCAAACATAAAATCAATAAAAAACCATAATAAAAATCATTTAGCATCGCACAACAACACTTAATATATAAATAAAATTATCTAACTGCCGAGTTACTTATTATTTACTAACTAGTTACGTTGAATCCATTTTACAACAGTTACTATAATCAAGCTTAAATTCTAACATAGTATAACAATCACAATTATTAAACAAACAAAACTCATATACACAAACATAGTTCTTAACTATGTAAATTAACAAGATTTTATAAGTAAATAACTAGTACCTTTTGAACAATTTGACTTTCATTTTTTAATTTTATTATGAAACACAAAGAAGAGCAGAAGAATTACCACTTGGGTTCTTTGATGTTTGAAATCACTAAGTCATCATAAAAAATAGAATTATCATCACCAATTCATCGGCTTTTCTCTTCTTCTTTTTTTACCGTCTTTCTTATGGCTGGCATTTACTAGTTTCTTCTTGGGTGTCACAAAATCATCATCAGACAATTTTTTTTTCAACATCAGTATTTAACGATTTTTCGCTTTTTTTTTACCAACAATATGTTGGGATGAACCGATACTTCTTCGTAGTATTCGAATCACCCATAGTAGCAAATGAAATATTTTTCTTCAAGTTTTTCTTGGAAAACACGGATTCCAGGTGAATCCTTTTTCTTACCTTACATGTCTATAAAATTGAATCAAAATTCTAAAATACAGATGTTTAGCAAACTAAGAAAATAATAAGTGTTATACGGTTTAAATATGAATATGGGTATGCAATTAAAAGATACTAAAATATTATGATAATAATTTTAAATAAAAAAAATAAAATTCCATTACAATTTGAATTATAAAATTAATAAAAATTTTGAAGCGATATACAAAGATTTGACATTAAAAAAGATAAAGGGTTTTATTTTTTGAATTTAAGAGTGAACATAGGAATCTGAAATGATTTGGATAAAAATAAAAAAAATGATGAATAAGATAATTAATTATTATTTGCCCCCTCTATTTTACTCTAACTCACTGATTGCCCCCTCACATTTGAAAAATACATTATATAGTGTTTGCATTTTAATTTTATTACACTGTTTAATTTTTATGCGGTCAAAAATTATATTTTCGCTCATGTAAATACAAAAATTATTTATCTAACATATAATATAGCGTTTTAACTTTCAAAATTGCACTTGATCAATTTCATATGTATTCAGAATTGTCGTATAAAATGCATCCATTTAGAGTATTATGAAACTTTAATCGGTCTTTATGAGAAACTATGAAAACTTTATATTATATAAATCAGACATATTTTGAATATTTAAATACTATATTTTATGATTAACTATTAACTTTTACAATAACTTGAACGAAAACGTCATTTTCGGTCGCATAGGAATTAAACAGTGTAATAAAAATAAAATGTAATGACTATATAATATATTTTTTAAATGTGAACGGGCAATGAACGAGTTAGGATAAAATAAATGGGAAATAGTAATTACCCTTTTTACAATTATTTTAGGAAACAATTATTTTAGGAAAATACGTATGGCGTGTAGTTTCTACACTATATAAGCTAACCTAAGGCTAGCCAAAGCCCAATCCAAAACTACAAGTGCACAAAAGTCAAAAAAAAAAGAGAAAGGTAGCCATTCATAAACCCTTGTCAAGAGGGAATTGCCCTCATCCAGCCACCACTGGTCAAGTCACCAATTCCACCACCGAACTCCGACGAAGGCACGAAGCCATAAAAATGCATATTAAAATTGATCGCACAGAACCTCTTGCCACATCGCCAGCCACAACCACCATGCTCGCCACCATCCGTACCAGAGAAAATAGGAGGATCGGATGAAAGAGAGTATACCAACCGCATCCCTAATAGACGAACATAACTCATCACCGACCTAACTTCACATAAACCTAACTTGGAGTTGTAACTCCTAAATCCATGGCTGAAAGTTTCAGAAAATCAAAATCTTGCTCCTCCATTTAAGACTTGATTTTGCTAAAAATTTAAAATTCTAATTTTTTACAATTTTCTGAAGCTATCGCCGACTAGGATGAAGGCAGATAAGCGTCAGTAAGAGTCTGGAGACTGGAATGGAGAACTCTGCCTACAATTAATTCAGAATTGGCTTGTTTGTTGTACGCAGGTTGATTAAACTTATTTAGCATTGGCGGGACCCTCTAATGAAATCATACAAATTTTACCATATAATAAAGTATAGTAATTATAAAAATAAAGTAAAACATCGGATGAAATTAAACATTTTAGTTGTAAAAAATAATTTCTATCTTCATTTTTCAGTTATTTATCTTTTTAATTTTCAGTTTTTATTTTTTTCAAATTAAAAAAATGAAAAATGAAAAATCATGTTATTTTTTATTTTTATATAATTTTTAATTATAATTATTATTTCTTTTTGTCTAAACTATATTTATAGTTTTATAATAATTTTATATATAAATTTAATACAATTAAAAATCATATAAAATTATGAAATTAAAATTATGTTCTATTAAAAATATTTTAAGTTAAGTGAATATTCATTATAATATATTTTTTTGATAGTTAAGTGTAATTTTATTAACATACCAAAGTAGTGGTCAAAAAAACTAGTTACATGATGCTTTCGTACACTTAAAGAGCGACTTCAAGAAGTAAAACTAGAACATAATACAGGCAAGTTTGATTACAAATTTATAAAATTAAAATTAATGAATAACAACTCCTAAGTCTCTAAATACATCGCATGCCGAATAATTAAAAGAGAAATAACTAAATTTATACAAATTAACCGAGTCCACAATGCAAAATAAAAAAGATCCGCTCCGCATGAATACTCAAATCTTGAAAAACATGACGATTACGATTTTTTAAAATATTCCACATGATAGTAAGTTCCAAGATACGCCAAAATAAAGAGAACTTATGGACCGGTAAAGATTAAACCATGAAAAAAATAAAACACGAAATCGATCTAAAGCATCACCCAAGCCTCCCCGAAGCGATGAAAAAATCAACACCAACCATGCCAAGCATTAGGGCGAAGGAGTATATAATAAATTTTTTTTTTGGTTGTATATAATATATTTTGATAGGCTGTATATAATATATTTAATTTAAAAAATTTAAAGTACTCTAATCAAATTTAAGTATATACCAACTTAATTTACAAATTTTTACTTATAAAAAAACAAATTTTTATCTAACTATTACAATTATGGACATGTCTAATGTAAATTTAATATATTATATTTTATATAACTAAAAAGTATATTTAATTGGAATTGAATATAAAAATTAGAAGTAAATAATAATATAATGATGAATTAAAAAATTTTAGAATCAAAAATTAAAAATACAAATAAAAATAAAAATTTGATATAAAATATTAATTTTGTTAAAAATGAAAATATTAATATTTATTTTATAAATAAAAGTATAAAAAATCGACTTAAAAAAGAGTATTAATTTGTTGGAAAACATATTTTTATTAATAAAGAAATTTTAAAAATACTTTTTTCTAATTTTCTAAATATAATTATAATCTGGAAAAATTCAGAAAATAATTTTCTGTTTTTTTAATTAAAAAATAATAATACTAACTACGGACCTCTCTTTTTCAGTTTTTTTTTTTAAAAAAAACATTTTCTGTTTTTTTAATTAAAAAATAATAATACTAACTACGGACCTCTCTTTTTCAGTTTTTTTTTTTAAAAAAAAACATCCCTAATCTTTTGAAAAAAATTACTTCTTAGAAAAAATTACAATATTCGATTAATCGATTATCAATGGGCAATTGTTCTTTTTTTTTAAACATACACGTAGCATCCTAATCCTAATCTTAATCTTATTCTATAAAGAGTTATAAAACACATAAGAAGTCGGTCAATTATACATCACGTTTTCGTTTCTTTAATAGTAATTGTTAAGAACCTTTGCTTTTAGGCCATTGATTCTTCTTATATTTTAAATATTATTTTGGTGGTTTGGCGTTGAAAATTATTTCAAATTGGATATTTTAAAAGGAAAAATATAAAAAAAATTAATAAATTATGAATTATACACAAAATTAACACTATAACTTTTATAATAATAATAATAATAAAATCAATAAAGTTGATTTAAGTGGTTAACCGCTTGTACGTTTAATGAAAATTAGAGTTCAGATTCTGAATTCGAGCTCTATTTTTACTGAGAGAGATAACCATCCGTCTGATCTCTCGCTATATATGTAGTCCGAGTTTTGAATTTGGATGAACCACACATAAAGATAATCTATATGAATAATAATAATAATAATTTATTTTGTACAAAATAAGAAATTCAAATATGGTTAATGCGAGTTGCAAAAGAAAGACCTACACAATGTTGTTTAGAGACTCAATACTCATTTAATTAAAAAAAATTATAAAAGTATATTCTAGAGAGAGAATATCTGTCTTCTCACTAAACTTAGGAAGGAAAAGCAGGATTGAAGTCGTTCTGGGCTGCCTCGGCTGAAGT
>CANXYA011512538.1:0-10727 GCA_948193465.1 Acalypha hispida
CTCTTCCCACCGTTTGGTAGTTCCAGAAAATCCAACATCCAGCTTCTTTCCTTTAGTCCTGTCTGAATCCATATCATCGTGTTCCAATACCTTACCAATTGCTTCACTTAAATCATTACAGTAAGAAACAGGATGCAACTGGTGCGTGTGCCAGATAAGATCAATGTCATAAGTTGGAACACAAAAACATTTAATAGATTGTTCCTTGCTTCTCTTAATTAGATACAAAAACCCCTTGTATCTGTTCACAGCTTCTTCAAGAAAAATGTCATTATTTACATGGGGTCTTGATACCTGTTGCGAGCAAAAGAGCAAAAGAGTATCAACTTGACATGCATATGTGCGCACGAGGCATCAATCACTCAAACTAAATTAATTTACAAATAAATTATGATTTTTATCTTTCCCAAACAATGTTGCAGTAGCACAAATGCAGCAGCAAAGAAATGAAACAGTTTCTTCAAATTACAGAAAATCTAATTAGATTTTAGAAGTTATTCTTTTTTCATCAAATATTTCAGAAGGGTAAATCAAATCATGAAGAACGTTATGCATCCGGATTTAAATTCAGTTCTCTCTAAAAACTGAATAAAGCAATCCAATTTACTCAACCAAGGAAACAATATGTGGTGATACAAAGACTGGTCTACACAGGTTGAAAAAATCAATCTTGCTCCAATATTTTTCGAACGTATCTGGTCGATTGAGAATCATTAAATGATTCCACATAAAGTTGATGAAGACCTAATAAATTGGAAATTCAACTTAACCATTCTAAAAATACATAACAGAAGATAAATCGCTCATTAATATATTCAAAAGTTGCAGGCTTAGAAAGAGACATAGTTTTAGAATACCTGATAATAGAATGGACTCTGCCTTTCAACCGCAGATACCAAATCATAGTCAGTACATTTTTCACCCCCTGAAAGATTTTCATTAGTCGCAGAATAATCTTTCATCAAGTCAAAGTCATAAGGCTCATTTGGATAAAGCCTCTTCCAAATGCCTTCAGTCTGCTTTTTACAGCTTCCTTTAACAGAAGAAACAACATTCGAGTAGTCCAGAATTCTTCCATATAGTTTCTCGCAATCAGCCTTGTATCTCACCTGAATCAAAAACAATAACAGTAAATACAACAGAAACTAAAAAACTCACTACAATCTATGAATCCTGAACATCTACAAGAGTTTAGACCACTTAACTGGATTGAGTCTATGGCAATGCCAAATCCATTCACAATCAAGAGGAATAACAAGCTGTCCATCGAAAACTGGAGTATCGGAGTGCTTAGCAAGCAAAGGAAGCCAACAAGCATTATACCTGGAATTAACATTTCCAAAAATCAAAATTTCATCACCAAACTTTAATAAATCAAATAACCAAACTTCACAGCTGACGAATCAAAATCAAATTCAATCTTCGAAAATCACATTCAACTCAAAAAAATCACATCACAACATAACAATTATGACTACAAACATAAATAAGTTTTAATAATATCATAAATTATACCGAAAAATAGCATGATCAAGCGTGGGACCCGCGTAAAGCCAGCGATTTTTATCAACAACGGCAAGGAATTGAAGCTGCTGTTTAGCTGCAGATAAAAGATCAACACTAATCTTTATCTTTTGAGCTTCAATCCACTCTAATTCTTGCTCTCTTTCCATAATTAGTACCTAATTAACATAATTAAACATCATTAAAACACAATTAACTAATTTAATTAAATTCAAGTGGTCAAAGTCAACGAAATTTCAACTTGTTCAATTTTTACAACATTTCTATCCAATCAAATACTGCACGTTTCGAAAGAGGTAAATTTTGATTATTAGAAATTTTAAAAGATTAATTAGAGCAAAGATACGAAAAATGCAAACGATCAAATTAATTCATTAATAAAGACTTTGAATGTTACCTGAATGAATGCAAAAGTAGTCAAGTGCTCTGTTTTTCCGGTGACCGGAGATAGCTCAGAGATGTTGAAGATGGGAATGATCAGGACAGGTATTTATAATTAGCGATTAGCAGTAATGGCAGAAGTATTTTTCTTATTATGACAATATTGCCCTTGTAAATTGACTATTCAAATAAAAACAAAAAAGTTTCAAAATTCTATATTTAAAATTTCTAACGTTAAATAAATTAATAATGAAATTCAAGTTTTATATAAAGGTAAAGTATAACTTAACATAATCTTAAAAAAATACACTATAAATTAACATAAAGTTATAATTCACTTTTAGGGCACATCTTAAATTTTAATAGTTTTTATTTAATTTTCGAGGTAAATAAATAAAAAATTTAATTGTTTATGTTCTAATAAAGAGAGAAATAAATAGGACTGAAATGAATTATGGAACTAATGCTTTGAAAAGAAATTTTCTCTTATTTTACTATAGAGCAAAATATTTATGATTAGAGCACAATATTATTATTGTGGTCATGCTACTATTATTGATATTTTCAGCTTTATTTGGATTGAAAAAATTGAAGAGATTTATATTTTACGAAAAATAGTAAGACAAATAAGTGTTAACATAAGATTGGTGCGCGAAGTTCCTTTTAATCTCTCGCGATGCAAATAAATGTACGAATTGATTTGCTCGTGAAACATTTCATAGTGAATATAGGGTCAGAGTCTTGAACGATCGTCCACGGACGTTAGATTTTTTAGTGAGTATAGATATCCATAATACTTTTTGATTAGTTAGTTTTTTTTAGGACATTGCCCCTTGTCTAAAAAAAATAATAATAACACAACAAATTATTTAATTTATTTTTTATTTATACTTTTCAAAAAAATATTGATTTTCAGATTATAAAAATAATTTTAATTAAAGCTTAAAATGTGTATTTTTTTTTTTTAAATGAAGGTATAAAATGACAATTAAATACTTATCATTTTATCAACGATAATATGCTTATTGAAAAAATCTTCACCATCATTTAAAGAATTTCTTGTTACCATAAAAAATGTAAACTCTTAGAAGCTTCAAAACAAACAAAGACTATTAAGAAAGCTTGAGAAAGAAACTGAAAATGAGAGGTAATTTCTAAAACAAATATCAATTATTACAAACAAAAAATATCTAATTCTACATGTCCATAACGGTAAATTTACTTATAAAAGACTGCCTCATCCCAAATAGAAACCAAATATTGTTTGAATAAAGGATAATTCCGGTCCTTGAAATAATATGTGACGGTCAAATAAGTTAATTTTTAACTTCTTAGATAAATAAATAGTGTGAAATCTTACATTTTAAATTTCCACACTTGTAAACGTTTTCCATCTTTTTTTTTATTGTCAACTTTATTTTATAATTCATTACGAGGATTATTTACTATAAGAAAACCTATTAAAACATTTTAAAAAATGAAAAATTAAATTTATTTGATCTTAAAATTAAAAAGTTAGTTTAAGCTCCACTATTTAGAGAAAATGTTTAAAATAATTTTAAATTTAAATTAGCAATATGCGATTGTTTTGTTTTAATTCAAATATTTAGAAATTTATAATTTTTTTCGAAGAATACATCACGAACTGCTCATTTATGGCATAATACATTTTTTTCGTCTGACGCTATTTAATTTGTTTGTTTATTTGTTAATTTAGTCTTTTAATGTTAATCTATGTTTCTAAAAAAATTAAAATTCTGAACTTATTCGTCAACTATGGTAACTTGTTTATTGTTTAACCTTTGCACATGATTTGAAGGATTGGGATGGCCTCTTCCTCAATAACAATATTTTAAAAATAAAAGTGGACCAAATAATTATTTATTTTGTTTTTTTTTAATTATCCATTTACCTATTTTCTTTTAGTTAGGTGGGTGGGTTCTGTTTGAAGGAGGCAAATTATTTATTAGCTTTAGTTATTTGCTAATTTAATTAATTTTTAATTTCTTAGATAATTAAATTCAATATTTTAATTCCAAAATCTGATTCTGATAATTTCAAATTTTTACTCTAGTAAGAATTTTCATATCAATTTTTGAAACAATTTTATGTAATAACTCATTATTAGTTCTATTTTTTTTTACAAACACACTAAATTATAAAAATTCTATTTTTTTTTACAAACACACTAAATTATAAAAAGAAAAAATTAAATTTATTTAATTTTCCTATCAAAAAAATTTATTTAATTTTAAAATAGAAAAGGTACTCTACTATCCGGAGCAAATGTTGAATTGAATATAATTTTGAGCTTCTATTTACAATACAAGATTGTTTAGCGTAAATAAAATGTTTATGAATTTTTTTTTTTTTTATAGGTAAGATGCTTATAAATTTATAATTTTATTTTGAACATACAACGCTTTAAACGGCTCATTTTATGGCACAATTTTTTTTGTCTGGCACTCTCATTTGATCTTCTTAATCTGTTAATATTTTTGTATGCATATTTGTATGTTAATTTAATATTTTAATAACAATTCATCTTTATTGGTTTTTAAAAAAAAATCAAGATTCTGGACCTATTTGCCATAGAAGTTGAAATAAACTTGTTTAATCTATGAATACGAGTGGAAGGACCAGAATCGCCCTTTGTTTTAATAATAATAATCTTTAATACAAAAGTGAACCAAAAACATTATTTTAAATTTTTAAATTGATAAATGATCTCAGCTAATTATTTTTCTTTTAGTTAGTTGAGTGGGTTCTATTTAAAAGACAAAAATAATTTATTATTGTTATTTTCTTGAATGGAGAAAAATAATTAATTAGCTGAGATCATTTGTTAATTTTTAGTTTTGTTGTGATGCAATTTTCACTTTCAGAAACAGAACTATGGAGAAAAACGTGGCCTTGAGCTGAGAGTGATAAATAATGCTTATTAAAATTGCCTTATTGCAATAACTTGTACGAAATATGAATTGAAAAATGGGTTGTTAGTACAAAAAGAAGTGCAGTACTAGTGATTTTGCAGTACCAGGGTTGTGCCAAACATGTGCTACGTAACGATAAGGGTTTTAATCGGGAAAAAGGTCAAATAAGTCCTCAAATTTTGGAAAAATATCAAATAAGAAAAAATTAATTTTTTCTTAATAAATAAGGATGCAACTTATTTGAATTTAATTGAAAATTATTTGTCAATTTGGTTCAAAATTGAACATAAAAAAATTGCAAGGAGAAAAAATATATATTTTTTTTAAAATAAAACAATATTTTAAAAAGATTGTCTATGAGTGGCTACCCGTGAAGTGTTCTGTGTGTAACCAGTTGGGCCACAAGGGTGGTAAATGTCAGAGGAAGAAGAAATAAGAATGGATTCCTAAACAGCAAGTTCTGAAGACTGAAAATAAGCAGCAAACACAGAAGGCTGAACCCAAACAGTTTACTAATACTACTCAGAATCATGTATCTAGTTCAGGATAGAAGACTGAAAATCAACAGGGTTGGGTTACAGTGAATAGAAGCAGGAGAAAGGCTAAAGTCAGTCATGAGAGTACTGTAATTTTAAATGGTGGAGATATGCTTATGTTGGCAACGTCAAAACTATCTGAGGCTGAAAGGATTAAAAAAAAGTTGTGGAATGATTGGTTAGGGAATCTATTTGAATTTCAAGGATCAACCCTCTGATGGGGACCATGATTCTTAGCTGGAATATTAGGGGCTTAAACAACCCTGCTAAGTAGTCAAAGTTGCATACTCTGATTGTCAAAAATAAAGTATGGTTAGCAGGCATATTAGAGACAAGAGTTACTAATAGGAACATAGATAAAGTTTGGAGGAACCTGAAACTACGAGATTGACAGTTAGTAACTAATAAAGATGCTATAGAGGGGAGAATCTGAATTTTATACGATCCAAAGAAAGTTAATCTGCAAGTCATTAAGGTGGATAGTCAATTTATTCATAGTCAAATTCATCATGATAATATGCAGTTTCTTTGGACTATTGTATATGGTGCTAGTTCTCTTCATGACATGAGGGATTTGTGGAATAACTTGAGAACTATTAATACCACTAATGATTGGCTGATGCAAGGAGATTTTAACTCTGTTTTGGCTAGTCAAGACATGAAGGGTGGCAATTTAGTGGAGGCTAAGGAGACTGTGGATTTCAGGGATTTTCTCAGAGATGCTGATCTGTTTGAGCCTAGAGTCATGGCTAATATCTTCACTTGGACCAATAATCAACCTGCTAATAAGTGTATCTAGAGTAGAATAGATCATTTTCTTATTAATACTGGGTGGCTGGATAGCTGGAGTAGCTCTAAATTTCTTGTTTTACCTTGTGGTGTTTCTGACCACTCACCTCTGTGTGTCTCTTTGGGGAATTATATTAAAGGTAAACCTAAACCTTTTAGATTCTTTGATTTTTGGGTTATGCATAAGGATTTTCATAGCACAATTAATAAAGTGTAAAAAAAAATCATATTAAAGGTACCCCTATGTTCTATGTAATTATTAAATTCAAATTGTTGAAAGCTGAATTTAGAAAATTTAACAGAGAAAATTTTAGTGATCTCTCTTTAAGAGTGACTCACACAAGAGAGTACTTGCATCAAATTCAGACTAAGTTGCAGGGGAACACAAATAATAATGATATGATAGAAGAAGATAGCACTGTTTTTATTACCCTTAAAGATTTTATTGCTAAAGAGGAGAGCATGTTGAGGCAGAAAACTAGTATTAATTGGACAAATCTTGGTGACAACAACACCAGTTTTTTTTCATAATTCAGTAAAAATTAGGAACAATAATAATGTTGTGAGGTGTATTAAAGATCCTAGTGTTAATTTAATTGAAGATGAGGAATCTATAGCTCAACATATGGTTTGTTATTATGAGAAGCTCCTTACCAGCTGCAAAAGAAGAAACATTTCTGCTCTGAGTAGTGTGATTAATGCTGGCCCATCTATTACTGAGAGTCATTTTATTAGACTAATTGCTCCTGTCAAGGCTGAAGATGTTAAGCATGCAATGTTCAGTATTGATGGTGAGAAAGCCCTTGGAATTGATAATTTCAATAGAAATTTTTTTAAAGAATCTTGGGATATAGTTGGGAAGGATATCACTGAGGCAGTTATGGATTTCTTTCTCAAAGGCAAGCTTCTCAAAGAATTAAATTTAACTGCTCTCACCATTATCCCAAAAGCATAAAATCCATCCTCCTTGTCTGATTACAGACCAATTGCTTGTGTATCAGTGATTTACAAATGTATATCAAAGATTCTTGCTGATCGTTTGAGACATGTTATAGATGATATCATATCTCCTAACCAAAAGTGCATTCATAAAAGGCAGGAGGACTTCTGACAACATTATGATGGCTCACGAGGTGGTTAAAGGGGTATTATGAGCATAAAGGCAGTCCCAAATGTGCTCTAAAGGTGGATAGCAAAGTTTATGATTCTATAAGCTGAGATTTTATTGAAGAGTTGATTGGCTTGAAATTTCCTCAGAAGTTTATTCATTGGCTGATGACTTGTATTAAAACTCTCAGCTTCTCTCTCAAAATCCATGGATCCTTCCACAACAAGAAAGGCCTACTTCAAAATGACCCACTTTTCCCTCTTGTTTTTATGGTTGTGATTTAATTTACAATAACTCCAAGCTTGCTTAACTCGGATCCAAGGAATCTACTAGTTCTCAATTTGTTCTAGTCACTTGTTCACCTTCTAATCAACATCAAAATTATTAAACAAAAACTCAATTTATTCACTATTTATCATTTTATCACCATTAAACCAGTTTCCATTTTCTCCGCAACTTATATTCATCAAGTTTAAAAATTTAATCAATTACTAACCATTAAACTATTACCACTAACTAATTCATGTCATAACAACAACCATTTATGTTTAACTACTCCAATTTTACAAGCTTATACCCAATTACCCAACCAAATTCATTTTAAAACATTACTCATAATTTTCACTAACTCAACTAACAAAATAACACAAGAAGATTAGAAATTAACTTACTAATTTATTGATTATCCATCATTTCTTCTTCAATTTCACTTCTCTCTCTATTTTCTCTCACTAGCCTAAGAAAAATGGCGACTCTCTTCTTCTTCTCAGTGAAAAACGTGAAGAACAAGGTAAAATAGAGTAGAAACTTCTTTTATTAGACAACTCACCACTTAAATCCTCTAAAAATGCCACATGTCTTACTTGTTAAAATCCTATTGGTTCATTATAAATATCTTCCAAATTACGCATTCTCCCTCAAGCTTCTCTTAGTCTTTTTGATAACTCCACTCTACTTAATGATATTTTCAATTAATCAAATAAATGTACAATAATTACTAATTATATAATAATAATATATGAATATGTAGAATGAGTAAATGATTAATTTTACGGGCCTTACAATTCTCCCCACTCAGAACATTTCGTTCCCGAAATGTAAAACATTAATCTTTATATACATTTTCATCATTTATTATCAAATCATTCATACTTCATTCATCAACAGTCAATCTACTATAGACTTAACAATAATTCAAACATGAATACATAGGCCAACATAATCATTTCCAAGCATGATTTGCTTACACACACCTTCACAACACCCCATCACATCATTTCACAAATCAATAATTTATAATCCAAAATACAAGCCACATCATTCAAAATTCACACATAACATAACTCGTTCAACAAATACATAGCACATAGGCATGTCATTAATTTAACTCACAATAACTATCGATTCACAAATTTAATATCCTAACAAACATATAACCACATATCTTCATTTCGATTATTTCCTCATCTTGCAAACCAAACTTTAAATTTACCAACTTTAATGATACAAACAAGTACACTACACATAATCATATGTATCAATTCACTACACATAATCATATGTATCAATTCATAATGCAATTAATATTATATCATTACACCATTCACACATTTAGTTTATCATTCATAATCAATAATCAACTAACTCATTTAAACTCACCTCCAATTCAAAACCACAAATCATGTTCTCACATTCATTATAACATCATGATTCACAACATACAATATTAATAGCTCATGGTACTGAACAAGATATCAATTCACATGCCAACACATTCCCCATTAATCCATAGTCATACATAGTACAACAATAACAAAATATATCACATATCAAGTCATTTTTTCATAATTACCATACATATCTATAATCGTAATATCAATCACAAATATAATCATGATCATAATTATAATCACAATTTCATTATTGCACAACTCATTTATTACACATTCTCAAATTCAAGTTTTAAACCAAATCAACCCTTAGTAAAGTTTCAATCGAATTACTCCCATTAATAGATTTATCATTGTGCATTTTTCATTTCATCTCAATCCTATAATGCCCTTCGATATTACTTTCAATCATTAGTATTGACCTCATGCCAATACTTAATTGCAACCAAACTCGTTTTTATTCATGGTTAAACCATTAATAAGAGTAACCCAACCTCAAATCGCAAATACAAACACGATCAAATGGCAATCGCAATTTCATTCCGACCAATACCACAATTTTATGCAACGTCTCAATAATTCATTAAGCATCTCACAACAACAACATCACTTAATAAACACATCACAAAATTTCACAAAAGTTTATACATTAATAACCAAATATAACATTAAACCATTATAATCCCACAAGTGCCCTACCTCTCGTACCTAACCATCTTTTAATATTTTTATATACCAATAAGAAAACGAGTTATATCTTCACCTATATCCCGATTCATATTTCAACTTTATTTTATTAACAAAACACACATGCATATTATTTTATCAACTTAATCGTTCACCCATTTTACATTAAAGTACAACAACCATTTATAACATAACCTAGTTTATCGTCATTCCTCTACACTAACTCAACCCATAAGCACACTTAATATTGGGTTTTCATGGCGTTTATAAATTTTAAAAATTAAATTAATCGCGCAGCGAAAACATAAAGCCCATCCAAGGATTCATGGTTTCATATAAATCGAAGGAGGGTTCTGAATTATTACCTTAATTAATCGGAGATGAACCCTAGAGCGGTTGAGCAATCACGAACAAAATTGACTCGACTAGATGCTGCCAAATTGATGACCACCCTCTATACGTATCCACACACGAACGGATTTTGTGTTAGAAAAATTTGTGCTAGCAGTTACGAATTTTTCACCAAAAATCAAATTTTCTCTTTTTTGTGTTTTACTCTCTTTTGTGCGACTGTTAGGTTTAGCCAAAATAAAAGAGACGAATGAAAAGTTAGGGTTTCTCTAAATCATACTTTATTTATAGAGAGCTAATGGGCCGAATCCTAATCGTATTTGAATTTGTCTATCAAGCCCAAAAAAATAACAAATACAAATCAAATATGGATTGTATAATTTAATCTAACTCTAATTCGAATTAAATTAAAATCCTAAACCATTCAAAAAATATTTAATTTCGAATTTTAAAAAATAAACAATTTATTTCAAATTTAAAATAATTAATACTTCAAGATTAATAATTATGTTCTAGATCGTTCTTAGTGTGCGACCATATAGGTTCACTTAATATTGGCAATAGGCTTAAATCTCATTCGAGCCCATAAATTATAAGCGGCTTCTAGCAAAACATTATAATTACCTAATTTAAGTGAAATGTCCAAGACAACCTTTATAATATTATAACATAATCCTTTCATCTCACAATATCATAATTGAATATAAGGCATGGATCAAGTCAACCTTATATCGATCAATTATAGTTT
>CANXYA011526320.1:0-11814 GCA_948193465.1 Acalypha hispida
TTGGTTTCACATTCTCCTCTCCCTTTTTACTAACTAGTATAGGATCTATTCTAGAAGTCATTACCCAAGTCTTATGTTGAGACTTACAATCTTTCATATTATGATTCAACTTCTTACAACAACTACAATACATAGGATGCCACTCATATTTAATCTGCTGCAACATTTTCTCCTCATTCTCATCTTCCAATATCATTTGTTAAGGGAAATACGACGTAATATCCATTTCCAGTAACACCCTAGCAAAATTGAGCTTCGATCTATTCAATGTGCATTAATCTATGAACAATAGCTTCCCACATGAACTTACTATCCTACTCAACATATCATTACACCAAAAATCCATGGTAACATAGGAAATTTTACCCATATAGGCACTTGGGTTATCAGTTACTCACCAAGTTTAAGTTTGCTATTCCATTCTCTCAGCACAAGAGGATGCCTATCAAAGGTCAAAGGATCATCCCCTAATGCCCTCATCTTCCCTTCAGAGTCATTAAATTGAAACACAAACAAGTTTTCATCTACCGTATGCACAGTTAACAATCCAAACTCCTTCAATCTATTCATCACAAAATTATCAAACTTACGAAACCTAGAAGATAGACCAATTACAGAGCCAATGAAGACATTCTTCCATCTATTCACCTCAGACTCTATATCCCTAGTGTCATATTTAACCACTTTCACACCACCCGTCACAACAGGAGGAACATATTTCAGCATACATTGTTGGGATTTCACTCGATTACCTCTAAACAAATTAGCCCATGTTGAATTAGCTTCAATTTGTTTATCAGGAAAAGGAGAACTACTAAAAACACCATTTCCATCACTATTAATTCCACCTTTCACATCATAGGAGTTAGGGTTCATACCTTCATCGTCGTTGCTAATTATCTCTATATCTTCACGAATTACTTCCTTAACATCATTCTTTTCTGTAATAATAACATCTTCTAATTGATTGATTATCCTTGGTCTACCTCTCTTCAATTTCTTCTTCGCCATGAAGATCGGATCGAACCACGAAGGTTTTTGGAACCGAGAGAGAAAGGGAAAAGGGGTTTTTATTTCTCTATTCATTTTTAAGTTAACATTCGTTAATTATACGTGGGAATTGGAGTTTAACTTTGAAAAAAGGTGCATATTGACCAAAAATTCAAAGTCATTAAATTTGTACAAAGTTATTTTTTATATAATTAGATCCAAAAAATATCAAAATAAATTGAAAATGTAATAAAAATTAAATTTATATATTTTTTTTGATAAGTAATTAAATTTATATATTACTCCATTAATTATCACTATTATGGATTATTAAATTTTTATAAATATTATTTTTGTCTTTAGAAATAGTAATTAAAGAAAACCAATTATTATATATGATCAAAATTAATCGAATCAAAATATTTAAATTCGGTTATAAAAAATTTGGTTGTCAGAATATTTAAATGTATTCATTTTAAATTTTATAAAAATTATTATTTTAAGTTTTGACTGTTGCTAGAATTTGAATTTGTATACTCTATTATTATTTTAAGTTTTGAATAATTTTAGGGACAATATTATTTTTAATAGTCCATGTGGCTATTATTTGTTATTACTTTACTCGATTAGCAGTGTTTTAAAAATTGAACTGATGCAACTGGCCAAGCCACCAATTTTCTTTTAAATCAATCAAGCTGGTTGAACCAATTTTATATTATTTTAATTATTTTTTTAATATTATGTATGCATGTATGTATGCTTAATATAAGTAAAAAATATATAATATTTTAGATTTAATATATAATTTTTAAATTTTTGATTTTTTGTTATGAATTTTTTAGCTTTAATTTTATGATTTGATTAACCTAAAACTCATTGTGAGTAAAATAAATTCAACTCTAAAATTTGGGAAGGATCAAACTAATTTTTAAAATAATACATTTGAGGATTATGTTAATGAATTTTGACTTTTTTTTTTAAGACTATTTTATGTAAAATTGATAACTCAAAATTTTTATGACCGAATTTAAATATTTTGGTTATATATGATAATTAGTTTATTTTGATTACTATTTTTAAAGACAAAAATAATTCAGTTATTAGTTAATTAGTTACGATTCATAATTTTTTTTAAAAGAATATAACATTTGGTCTTATTTTATATTAATATATTTGATTTAAGAAATATAACATTTATGAAAATTCAATAATTCTTAATAATGATAATTAATGGAGTAATATATAAATTTAATTTTTTTATATTTTCAATTTATTTTGATATTTTTGGACCCCCATAAAAAAATAATTTGATATAAAGGCAATGACTTTTAGGCTCTGTTTGTTTCTAAGAAAATAATTTACTGTAAAAATTTTTTTTTAGTGTTTTTCTAGAAAATATTTTACTAGTAAGTTATTTTCTGTTGTACCAATAAGAGTTGATCAAAGTGATTAAACGGTTGGACGTTTGATGAGAAGTAGAGTTTATATTTTGAGTTTGAATCTCACTCTTGTTGAGAAAGGGATACCGGGCGCCTGACCACTCTCTATGAATGTAATCCGAGTCTCTAAACCACAGAAAGGTCGTTAATACTTATAGGCAAAAAAATTTCAATATTAATTTTATTGTAAAGTTTTCAATTCTCTTTCGATAAAAAAAAACATAATAAATTTATTATATTTTTATTTAATCATTTTGATAAAAAAACTTTTCGGTGAACGGAGACCGGTCA
Organism: Acalypha hispida; assembly: GCA_948193465.1. Taxonomy (NCBI): domain Eukaryota; kingdom Viridiplantae; phylum Streptophyta; class Magnoliopsida; order Malpighiales; family Euphorbiaceae; genus Acalypha; species Acalypha hispida. The sequence goes on from CANXYA011526320.1 coordinate 2,721, forward strand.
GTGGTGGTTGATAATGATCGGAAATTATCATAAATAGTTAAAATATCAAATACTATATATATTTTTTTAATGAAATACATTTTTTTCAAATTCTGAAAAATAACTTCTTATTTTAAAACCGAAATATTATTTTCTCTTATATTATAAATATTTTCCTGATAAATATTTTTGAGATGATTTTTATTTTTAAGTGGCCAGAAACTAGAGACCAGAAAAATATTTTCTACATAACATTTTCTTTAAAAAAATGGAGACTTAGATTGAAATTTTTTGTCAATATGCATATTTTTTTACAACGTCAAATAGTAGACCCCACATATTATTAATGGCTATTAATTTGAAACGCAGAAGGACGTATTTGCCACATTTTAGAAAGTTGAGAAATCTATTATTTAAAATAGTTGAGCAAGGAAATTACATGAAATAAATAAGTTTGGGAGTTGCACGACTGACTTAAATGGTAGTTATACAATTTATTATTATATCGAAACAGTGAGCCACAAAAGCTTAAAGAATGTTGAAAATTTTATAAATAAACATATATTAATTAAAACTGATATGAAAGCGGTTTTTTTAAGAAACGACCAATCTTCATTGGTTTAACTATAATAGTACATTTTGATAGAATATAAAAAATTACAAATAAAAACAATCAAGAAATATTTGTAATAATTCTAAATTAAATAATAAAATTTTATATATGTATTTATCAATCGCGTTGACAAATATGAAAGTGGTATTTCGTGAATAGCAGTTTCTCTTTAATTTTGCGAATCGTTGATTCATATGTTCTACTACATGGTTATTTGTAATCATGAATTGACTTTCATGTCTTAAAACTAGTCCAATCGGTAAAAAAAATAAAAAAATTCTAATTGCTAATTCAGATTCATAGAAATTATCCAAAAACGAAGATTTAAGTCTTATAAAGATATGAAAATGCCCAAAAAAGGTAGGTAGGAATCCATGAAAATTGAAGGGAGATTTAATAATTATATTAAAAAATATAAAAAATAACTAAAAACAAGAGAAAACAGATTTATAAATCTATTATTATTCACCTAAAAGTTCAGAAAATATGAAAAATGGATTCACATCCGATTTAAACGATTATGAACAATAGAAAAAATAAAATTTTTGATATAAACTTTTTTAGTTAGGGTTTTTTAAGAGAGAAGGAAGAAGAGAGATAAAAGATTGATGTGTACAAATTTGAAAGCGATTATTTTTACTTATATATAAAAGGATAGAATTTAGTGCATGTTTTACATCACATGAGTATTTGAAATTATTATATAATTTTAGAATAATAAGAAAAGATCTTTTTTTATTAAATTTTATATAGATTTCTACTTATATAGGTTAAGTCACCAACGTTTAACATTTAATTTGTATGAATTCCAAATATAATTAAATTATGGGACAGTGACCTACTGGTGTAGTTTACATCCTGTTAAAAATCTGTGCTTTGGTACCAGTGGTCGATCTTTACCTTCGGCATTAGTGGCTGATAAATTCCGAAAGGACCGTGAAGGTTGCGACCACATAATACAGTTTGTGGTGTATTTGATATGTCTGCCTGAATCGGCATTAGTGGCTGATAAATTCCGAAAGGACCGTGAAGGTTCCGACCACATAATATAGGTGTATTTGATATGTCTGCCTTTATTAACAAAAGTATATTTGAAATATGAAACTACCTTAAATTAATCCAAATGTAATTTACAAATTTAACATCATCAATTACAAAAGATTATAGAATTAGAACACATAATTACTTTTTAATTGGCTCATTAATGTGCATGTATATATACCGAAGATTATGTGCAGTAGCGGTGCCACTTAGAGTTGAATGGGGTTTGTCAAAAATTTTACAATTCCTTTTTTTTTTTTTTATTATTATATGGAATTTTAAATTGAATATATAACTGTTAATTAGGATCTTATATATTTTGGTGATTTCGTATAAAATTTAATATAAAAAACCTCAATTTTCAAAATTGTTTATTTGGTATTTAGGATTATATTTACACATTAAACAAATTTATATTTAATGTGGTTTTAATTATTTAACAACATAAAATGTATAACCATGTAAAATCAAAATATTTCGACCATTACAATTTAATATATGGACCCAACTCCAATATTTTACAATATTATATAAATTATTTTGTGATACCTGCTATTCTTTTTATTTGTTTTACATGTTCTTTTTCAGCTTTTAGATAACGGAGTATAGAATAAAATGGTGAATTAATCAATATGTTGATCTGTCTTGTTTACCCAGGACACAACCAAAATAATTATAGAGCACCGAAACCTGAAGGAACAAATGAGAGACATGCTAATGGAGAATGAGGAGATGGGTTTAAAAAAATTGGAATTGATTGATGCAATCCAACGTTTAGGTGCCTGTTACCATTTTGGAACTGACATTGACGAAATTCTTAGAAAGATTAATGACGACAGAATTCACCACGAAAAAAACACCAATGAATTGTATGACATTTCACTTAAATTTCGCTTAGTGAGACAACAAGGATATAACATGTCTTGTGGTATATATTTTTCTTCTCATTTTAATCTCATTATAGTTCCTGGTGGTAGATGCAACAGCTAACACCTAAATTATATATCTTATTATGTTTCTTATGCTATGTGTAATAATGATGTTAACGATTAATTTTTCAAGATGAAACAGATGTTTTTAAAACTGTGTTTGATTGCAAATTTTAAGGATTCACTAGTAAATGATGCCTGGGGATGTTAAGCCTGTTTTAAGCTGCACATATCAGAGTGCATGATGAAGACATTTTATAAGAAGCGCTTAAATTTAGTACCACTCACCTTATTTCCATGGCTGAGCAAAAACACTTTCCTCTGGCTGACCAAATTAGGCATGCCTTAACACGGCCTATCAGAAAGGGATTGCCGAGACTTGAGGCAAGGAATTACTCTCTATATATGAAGCAAGTGACTCTTGTAATCAAGTCCTGCTTTCTTTCGCCAGAAAAATGTTAACGAAAGTGATTGCTATGACCTCAATTATTGATGATATTTATGATGTCTATGGTACACCCGAAGAACTTCAGCTCTTTACTGCAGCAATTGAGAGGTTTGAATCTTCAATTATCTAATTTATTTTGTAGTTGATTTCGTCTAAAAAAAAAAGTACAGTTCAATTTGATTTTGTTTGGAGGCAGGAAGTAACATTAAATGGGTCTTATTATTTATTTGCATAGCTATCTTTTTTTAAAAAAAATTAAAAAGAAAATTCAAAAACAATTTATAAACTTGTGATGGAAGAAAACAATTGGCTAAGAAAAATCTTCCTTGCATATGAACCAAAAATAAAAACATCTCATTCATGAAACAGAAGCCACAAATTAATGAACATATTCAGGTGGGACATGGATGCCGCACATCCGCTGCCAGAGTACATGAAACAATGCTATAAGGCTCTTCTCGATGTCTATACAGAAATCAAGGATAATTGATGTTGTTTACACGTACGAAGATGGCTATACGCATGCCGAAGTCGTGCTAAAAGATTTTTTATCTTCTTTGCTAGTTGATCCTGTAACTTGGAATTGGCTGTGTTTTGTCATTCTAAAATTTTGGTATAACACCTTAATTTCAATGGTTTAAGGATCTTATAATTGAGAGTTCATAGTAAAAATGGTGAAATATTTTTTGAAGATATGATTTCGGAAAATTCTGCCCAAAGAAAAACAGATCAACCAATAAGTCCTGCTTGCACAAATTGTTGTTCGAGACTTTTGAAAATCCTGATCTATGTTCTTTCACCCTTACCCTTCTTAAATAGTGGTCAACGATTTTTTCTATTCATCGTCAAAAAACATGATAATTTTAATTTAAGTTAGTGAATCTCTTTCGCCTTCTTAACCGTACTTAAAATTCCATTCGCTAGCTGCATGTTTTTCTCACCATAATTTCTTAATATCTCTAATCAAATATTTAGTATCACCAAGCATGTTAGCTTTTATTTATTATTTCAACTTGAATCCTCTTGATTAATCTTTTAATGTTTAATTATTTTTGCTGTATGTTATTGTTGCTCAAATTATATAATACCAAAATTAATTATGTCATATTAAGGTTGGTATTGTAGGAAAAATGTTCAATTTGATGTTTGGACTTTAATTGTTTTGACATTGTAGTATTTATTTTTTTTAAATTAATAAATCAGTCCTTGAAAAAAAATCCGACAATTTATTGTTTTCAGCCAATTGTACTTTTGAGTTTGACCTACGGGTGTAAGAACTGTAATCGGTGAATGTAGAATTATCTGATTTCAACAATTTTTTTTCTAATGGATGCAAAATTAAATTTTTAATTTTGTAGAACCAGTCTCATGAAATTTTGAAAGTTAAGATAATTAATTACAAAATATTAATTAATTCTTTGAATTAAATGAATAATAAATAGTTATACAATTCAAAAAATTATGAAAAACAAAAAAGTTGAAATTTTTGTAATTTTTTTGCTTGAGGTACGTATTTTTTTTAAGAATTATTTTGATTTAATATATTTTACAATTATATCTAAACATTTGCATTTAATTGCAAATCTAATCAATTCTTTAATTTTTTCAAATCTAGATTGAACTTTAAATCATACCTATATTTAATTACAAATCTGACCACTACGTTGTGTTTGATTACAAATCTAATCAATTTTTGTACAAATTTAGATTAAATTTAAATTTAATTGTATGTACAATTAAATTTTTTTTATGATCTTTTTTTTTCAACATTTTTATGCAATGTTTTTTATAATATGAAACAAAAGATATGATATAAAAAAATGTCAAAAAGTAAAAAATATCAAAATCTGAAAGAAACTAAAAAAATGTAAAATTTCAAAAGAAATACCAAATATCGAAAAAATCATTAAAAATATTTTTTAAAATAAAACTTAAATCCTATTAAAAATATTAAATAAATTTAAAAAATATTTTAAATTTATTATACATTAAATTATGATGGGTAAATTGTGTCAATTTTTTTTATAAATGTTTTCATAAGTTTCTAATTTACTTTTTTCAATTATAGTTAAATCTCATGTCAAACAAAATATGTAAAATAAAAAAAATAGAATCAAATCATATATGTGACAAAACTTTTTTTTAAGAAAAAGGAGAAAATAATAGATGTTTTTTTTTTATTTTTTATAATAATTTTAAAATTTGTCATAAGTGTAAATTTTAAACTTTTTTTTATTTCATGTCTTTTGTTTCATATTATAAAAAAAAATGGATAAAAAAAACTTAATTATACATACAATTAAATTTAAAATTTAATTTAAATTTGTAAAAAAATAAAAAAATTGATTAGATTTGCAATCAAACACAAAGTATTGGATTTAATTGCAATTACTATTGAATGTGGCTATAATTACAATTAAAACCGAAGTATGGGCTAGATTTGCAATCAAACACAAACTAATAATTATAACTGACATAATTTTTGAACCAAAAAAATATGCATGCACATATTTAAAAAATAAAAATTATGTTAATTTACATGTTTGTTTGTTTAGGATTTTTCTATTGGGAGAAGAATGTTAATTTACATGCTTTTTAATTTCTTGGTAAAATAGTAGATTGCAATTTGCAAAAGATTTGAATAAGATGATTGTAAATTTAAACTTTTTAAGATAATTATAGAAAACATACTTCTACTGATGTTTCAACAATACAAACAAAATGAGCGTATATTAACAAGTTCAACAAGACTTGCAACGTTAATGAGTCATGTTTACTTAATTTGGTAGTCAAATATTCTATTGTTGCTCTGATTAATATCGACAAAGAATTTTTTGAAGTTACAAAAAACGTAAATACATATTTTATTTGTAACCAACGTTAGATTGTGTTTTGTGTTGATTGTGGGCTATAAAGATGATAATCGTTATTGTCTTATTCGAAATTCATATGGGGGTGACTGGCGAGATAATAAATATGGTAAAATTATTCATCAATATAGCAGCTGGCCAATGAAGAAATCTTCTGTGTTTGTCTACAATTTTTTTTAGTAACAAACTTGAAACAAATTCAAAGACCTAAGCAGCTAGTCTGAATGGTACACAATTCGATCATTCAACCGGTTTGATTGGTTTGGTTTTAAAAATTGTTTGTAACCTTCTTAAATATGTTAGCCGTTTTTTTTTAATTGCCCACGTCTAATTTCTTCTTTTTGAGTTTATCTCAATATTTTTCTTTAATTCTTTTATAATATTTTATCCATATCTCACATCTCTTTAATTATCTATCCTTTTTTTTTTGGATAAAATGGTGATGATTTTTTACCCATCATTTCATTCCATTCCTTAACAAATCTTTTATGAGCAATATGGAAATAACTCGCAAATGTCCAAACCACATCTCTAAATACAAACTTACCACTGCATTCTTTACACATTTCCGTGCTCCTCACTATATCTTGTGTGAACCAGTCTTCCAAAGACCTCTTTACTTTACAAGACAAACCAAATTCAGCCATGATGATAGCAATTCTGATTCTCAAAAAGAATCAAGTGACAATTTATCAAAAATTTTCATATTTATTTATCCATTTTTATATATTTTCATAACTTAAAATTTTCATAATTAATGTTTCTTTTTCTCTTTTCCCTTCCATTATACTATTTTCTTATTTTATCAAAAGTCAAATAACTCATCTCCAAAATCATACTTAAGTAATTACGAGGGAAAAGTATGAATTATCAGTTTGTGGTTTTGTATTTTTAGAGTTTTAGTTTTGTAGTATAAATTTTAACAATTTAGAATTTGATATTTGTCTCATTAACACTATCTAGTCCATTCGAAAGAGCATCATTGAATCTAGTTACAAAACTATGCTACTTTGATTTTTTTCAATGATAAAATATCAACGATTTTGTTAAATATTTTTTTAAGAAAATGCTTTTGTTATTTTTCAAATACTCTTTTAATTTACTCTCTTTTTCTTACCCACTAATACATCAAAACTTCACTTGTATTTACAAAAACTGCATCGTTTTCTCAGGACCAATACTCGGTCTCTTATTTTCGCTCTTAAAACCATTATCTCTCTTATAGATGATAACATGAACAAAAACGATAACAAAAATGAAAATAATGGTCAAAATAAAAATTGTATCCAGAGTGGAGATGAGGACCATGATGATAGTGGTAATGTGATATATATGATTTTATTGGAAATATCTTAATCATTTAAAGTAGTAAAAACTTAAGATATTTCATGTTAAGTTAGCCAATTGATTGATGGATTTTAGATTTGTTGCTATTAAAGGAGTTGAAGACTTGAATTTGGATATTAACTTTACAAAAAATGTTGTGATATTCATATTTTTGCATTTAGGTAATTTAACTTGTTACCACAATTGGCTTGAAATGTTATTTTTTCTTCTAAAAAAACAATGTTGAAGTGAGGGAGCTTGTTCAGAATATACTACTCAAAATCAAAAATGGTGGAAGAAGAACTGCAAATTTAATGAAAAAAATGACGACGTTTTCTCTTAATGAACAAAATGAACACGTAATGTACTAAAGTAATTTTATTTTTTTTAATTATTACAAATGTTAAGATGAAAATTCTTCAACTTTAGGTGGCAAATATTCCGCATGTTAAAGCCATATCATGTTTTTTCACAATATTCTCATGGTTGGAACAAATTTTATATAATTGTAAAGAATAAACCATTTCAACAATTAGTTTGTAGTTTAGGGGTTAATTAGTACTTTATCCTTACTTAATTGTTGGTAGTATAAATATGTACATCTTAGCTAAAAGAAAACCTAATGAATCAAAAGGATTTATTCATCTAATTTTCTTCTCATGGTATCAAAGCTGGCGGTCCTCTATTGTTGCTCTCAAAATAAAATCCGTCTCATTTTCTTTTATCTCCTCTTCTCTTCAAATCAATTAAATCTTCTTCTCATATGGGTTCTTCTTCTATTAGTCTTGTTCATACTCTATTTCTCTATTCTTTTCCATGTCCATATCAAATTTTCAAATTAACTATGTCTCCCTTAATGATGATCCGAGTTCAAAATTTTATCTTCACTATGCTGAAAATAACTCGTCTGTAATTATTTTACCTGAAACCACTACCAAGAACTATGCCACTTGGAGGAGGTCCTTTTTATTGGCTGTTTCGATTCAGAACAAGTAGGGATTCCTTGATGGATCCATTAAGAAACCTTCAAGTGAACACAAAGATTATTCAACCTAGATTACATGCAACAATCTCATTGTAGCTTGGCTATTGCGATCTATTACACCATCAATTGCTTATACTGCTTTCCTTATGGAAGATGCCCACGAGATTTCGTGCAAGCTAGGACAAAAGTGTGCTCAGCTAGATGACGCAAGGATATGCCAATTGTAGCATAAGTTTTACTCTCTCAGTCAAGGTAACAACTCTATTGATGCATATTTCACTGATTTCACTGCTCTCATTGAACAATTGCAATGCTATAGACCTCTAACTCATTGCACTTGTGGATCTTATGATGATAAATGCATTGCTAAATATGTTAAAACACAATAAAAATACCATGTTTTTAAATTTCTCAATGGGCTTAATGAATAATATCAAGATGTTAGATCTCAAATCATCAAGATGAGACCTTTTCCTAATCTAGACCAGGCTTATAACTTGATACTCACAGAGGAATCTCAAAGCAATTTTCCTGTTCTTAACCAGAGTATGCCTGAAATGTCTGCTCTAGCCATTAAGCAATATAAATCTGATATGTTTGCATAAATTGCAGCAAACCTGGTCACTCCATAGAAGGTTGTTTTGGATCATTGGCTTTCCACCCAACTTTAAGTTCACAAAAGTAAAAGATATAGAGCATCAATCTAAGTTACTAGTGACTAAGCTTTCACACCTAAGAACTCCTTTCCATCTAGCTTGAATCAAAGGGTTACTGTTAAACTCAAAGCTCCACAACACCAAGTAGCACATGCTAATTATGCTGCTACGACTAATTCTGATGAAGAATTCTTGACAAACTTCTCTCAACTAAATCTTTTTAAGACTTTAATGAGTGAACAAGCTG
>CANXYA011529276.1:0-15356 GCA_948193465.1 Acalypha hispida
TAGGGATAAAAGTGGAAGATTTGGAGACAAGCTTTCACCAAAAGAAATTGGCTCTCATCTCTCACAGTATGAGCTTCACCATTGTTCCAAACTTGTAATTCTAACTCTTAGTTTGTTTTTATGAACTTTAGGATAGTTTGAGCTTTTATGTTAGTGTGTAGAGATTTGTGTTGCTTAAACCTTTATATGGATGGATCTATTTTATTGTGATTATTTAATATTGTGTTTTTTTTTATGCAAATAAGTATTTTCGAGTTTTTTTGTGCTATTAATTATGATTTTGGTTAACTAGTTGACATTAGAATGAATGCTAGTTATAAACCATCAAAATGGATTCTCTAGACTCTAATTTGGTTGTAATCAACTCTTTAGACTCTAGAATGATTTGTGATGATAATTGTGCCAAATCGGAATTGACTTTTACTTGGGCAATGCAAGAGCTAGGCCTATAGTTATTAGTCGATTTAGTAGATAGGAGACCTAGAGATAGCTCCTATTTCACTATTCATTATCAATTACTTGTTTTCCTTTCATTTTCAATGCATTTATGTGGTTTAGATTCTATCTCGTGTTCGGGAATTGTGTGCAATTGTGCCTAGCTAACATGATTATGCGTGTGGTTGATTAGTGGAAATGAGGGTGGATACTAATCATAGACCATCTAGGTAGTTCCGCTTGACTCATTAGGGATGGAGACATTGCCTAATCGACTCTTGTATAATTCCATGATGATATTTGTGCTTCATTTAGACCAACCTTTACTCTAGGTAAAGCGAGAGCTAGGCCTACGAATATAAGTTAGTTAGGATAGGTGGAAGACCTAGAGATAGGTTCCCCTTAGATTAATCACCACCAAACTATGTTTATGCATTATTTCCATCATTGCACATGTTCATTATTTCATTCGAATGTGTTTTCATCCATGTTTTAGTCGCTAGTGATTACCGTGGAAAATGTGCCCACTAGGTTTTCGATGAAAATCCTCACTTAGCACGTTTCCTTTATTTTTACGTTTATTTGCTTTAATTTGCTTCGAATAATTTTCCAATTTTCTTTATTACTTGTTTTCTACCTAATTCACATAGTAGCGCTTAGTTAGTTCTTTGCACGCCGAGATCCTTGTGTTTGACCTCGGGTTGCTCTGACCATTATTGAACCAAAGTTTGTTGTTAAAATGGTTGTGGAAACTCAAGACTTGCAGTACCTCTTCTATTTGGTACTATGTTTCATGTATAGCCTCGGATATGCATTTATGGAACTGCTCAAATTTTTGGCAATTTAGAAACTGTTCTAACGTGTGGAAGGGTGTGATCAAGGTATGTTTCTTTAATGAGCAGGTCTAGAATTTATATTCTTCAAACCTGAAGGTGATCGTTGGCAGTGGAAGGAGAACAGCTTTTTGGTCCGATTGAAACGAAGCGTTCAAACTCTCCAGAATTATTCGCTCTTTCAAGGGACAAAAATTACACTGTAGCTGAGCTGATGGGTCGTGCACTTTCCTGGCAGCGTAGATTGCGAGTTGGCTCGGAATAGTCTCTTTTTCTTCGACTTCAACAAGCCTGGTCATTTGTCGAGGTAACTGAAGCTGAAGATAGATTATTATGGTTAGGTAAATCTGTTCCTTTCTCCTCGAGATCATTTTCAAGTTTGTGGTATAAATCGACCTATGTAATTCCTAGTTCGTTACCTCTCAAAGAACTTTAGTCTTCCTTAGTCTCACCAAGAATAAAATTTTTCACTCGGCTCGGTATCCGTTGGCGCATTCCATGCAATTCGTTTCTCGTTGATAGAGGTGTGGAGCTGTTTTTTGGTAGACAATGTGTTTTGTGCCTTGATACAATTGAAGATGGTGATCATGTTCTTATCTTATGTCTGAATGCTTTATGTGTGTGGAATTGGGTCTTTAGAGAAATCAATGTTTCGTGGATAATGCCTCGTAATATTTCTGTTTTCCTATTCTCTTGGTTTGAGTTTTTCAAGTTTCATCGGTTCGCTTCATTTCGGCAATTTCTTGGGTTAACGATGATTTGGAACATTTAGAAAAATCGTAATCAAAGAGTTTTCAATGATCATAGCATTCAGGCGGAGAGATTGATCTTCAATTGGTTGGTAGATTCTATTTCTTTGTATAAATTATGTAATCCTCGGTTTCCATACTTAGCTAGTGAGTTGTATAGGAACTTGGAAGCTTTCGACTCATGTATCTAGTTTTGCTATTGTTGTACTTTTTGTCTTCTTAGCCTTTTGGTTGTAGCCTTTAGTGTGCGAAAGCCGTTGGGTTGAGTTGCGTTTTTTGCGACCTCTTGTGGCTCTTTAATAAAATTACCTATTTATCAAAAAAAAAAAATTATTTATTAATCTTAAATTTATTTAATTTTATTCACATAATAGGTTGTACTATAAGTGTGGGAAAGCGGGGATTTGATTGCTCTTGCCCACATCTTGTGGTGTATTAATAAAATTCCATTTACCTATAAAAAAAAAATTTTATTCACAAAATTTATAAACATCTAATGGAGAAAATGGCAAAGCTACTAGTACTAAACGTTGCACTTCCAACGAGATCTCGAGTTCGAGTCCCACCCTCATCGGGAGAGAGTGTAATGTCTCTTACCTGTAGATTAGTTTGCACAACCGTAAAACGGGGTGTAAGATACTCCAGTGGTCTACTTCTCATAAAAAAACCATTTATTATCTTGAAATTTTTGTTATAATTTATTTTATTACATTTGTACCAATGTATTTTTTCTTTTTAATTAAAATTTCAAATAATTAATTTTTAAAATCAATGAACCTAACCGCCCCATTAGAACTGAACCAAACCGATCTCGAGTTAGAGCCGAACCGAAGAGCGGAGCAATTCCAACGATTTTTTTTTTCAAAATCCCTGAAAATCTCCGACATCTGGGATGGTTTCGGAGATTTATAGATCTCCGGAGTGCCCTGGACCGTGCTCACTTTTAATTTAAATAATAGATAATTTAAAATTATTTCGAAACCAATTTTAAGTTATACATATGCATAAATATACCTATATGAATATATTTTGACTATTTGTACGTTTTTAACAAAAAATATAATAGTATATATTTATATATAATTTCGTTTCATTTTTAAATTGTGGAATTTAAATGATAACTATATAACAAAAAAATATTGAACATAATTATGAAAAACTTTTTTTTATGAGTATACAAATTTTATTGAAAAGGCTACAAAAAGTGACAAAAAGCATCACTTAACCCTTAGCAGTTTTCGCCACTTAAGGCTACGACATAAGAATTAATACATGCAATGTACAAAGAGATTACAAAATGCTAAAAGCAGCAATAAAACATATCTACTAATTAACAAAAAATAGCCCCAAAATTTCTATAAACATCTAATGGAGAAAATGGAAAAGAAAGAGAGCTTATACAAGCTAACCAAATTCGAAATAGGTTGGATAGCTAACAGCTATCCGCATAAGTCATTGAGTCCATCAAAACTCTCCGATTTCCATTCTTTCAGATGCTTCACGTGATTATCAATTGCAAAACTCACAAAAAAGAGCGGAACCTATGATATTTAAGTAATTAAACATAAGAGAAAATGAAGGTAGAAACAACCCTAGCCATCACCCATACCATATCGACTTGTTTGAAGAACCAATTCCACACATTCCATGCATTAGTACTAAGGGTGAGCACAAATTGAACCAATCCCTAAACTAAACAGAACTTGAAACAAAATTTCTTTTTGGTTTGGTAAAAATGGTTTCATTGTTTGGTTTGGTTTTGTATTTTTAAAAATTTTGGTTTTATGGTTTGGTTTGATTTTACCCCTGAAAATACTGAACCAAACCTTGTAATATATATATATATTTATATTTTTTTATTTAGTTAAATATGTTTAAATGGTCAAACTATGATTACAGAAGTATATTTATGTGTATTTAATATTTAATTTATTTTTAAAATAGTTTTAAATTAATTAAATCTTCAAATAAATGTTTTTTTTTTATTTTCAAAAGTTCAGTTTAAACTGAAGTCGAACCAAACTAACCAAAAATTTTGATTAACAGGATCGACAATTCAATCTATAGAATGATTTGCTATGATTTTATCTGTGAGGAGTTATAATCATCAATATGAAACTGAACTGGTCCTTGCTCATTCCTAATTAGGACATTCGTAAACTGCAATAATTACCAAAAAATAATTCCATACCTCTAGACTATGAAGGAGTTGCAAGGAATTTCTCTTCTCATAGCTAGCCAAATAAAAAATTTGATCTTTGGTTGTACTGGAGAAAACCAAAGTTCATTCAAAGGCAAGTGATTGGTGGAACGCAATTAAATTTCAGCCATTCTTTGCTAAAATCTTAAGAAGAGAACAATCCAATTTTTGCCATTCATGAAGGCTGGTCGTGCAGATTAGTAAAACTGAAGCAGGAGATCACCTCTTGAATTTCCAAAAACACATTCATCTCAAGTCCCACTCTAAACCTACAATTCCAAGCAAAGGAGAAAGTCACATGCGTGAAGCTCAGCTAGAGTAGCTTGTTTGTCACGGGTTAAAGAAAAACCATTAGGAAAATAGTAGATAATGAACCAAGGCCTTACCAATTATTAAATAAAAAAAAATGTATGCCTCTAGAGATTTTTATAATATAGGATCAAATTTATTATTATTTGATCAAGTTTATATCTAATACAAGAAATGTTTATATACTAATCAGCTAAAACAAAGAAGGAAATGGTTTTAGACTTAAAGGCTAAGAAATTCTATGGTTACAAATAATAAACTAGAAAAGAAATCAAGCTACTATAAATGATAAGAAGAAGCCTAGAAGCAGCCTTGAAGCAATCGAAAAATATTTGGAATCCAAGCAATAAAGTAGAAACTTCTAAGAAGGAGCTAGTTAATTAGCTAAACACTCTCCCCTCAAGCTAGACTTGGATTTTAGAAGAGAACAAGGACAAGCTTGACAAAAAAATTCTTCAATGTCTTGAAGCGGATATGAAACATATATGAACGTCGTATAAAAGAAGCAGTTTTATAGACTCGTAGGTCCATCATTTTCAAATTTCACAGTTTTGGGACATGTAGGTCCAATAATTTTTTATTTCTTTTTAGTTTTGGGACATGAAGGTTCAGTTTTTCTTAATTCTATTATGCTAAGGGACATGAAGGTCCAATTTTCTTCATTCTTTTCAGTTTTGGGACATGAAGGTCCAACTTTTCTTTATTCTTTTTCAGCTTTTGGACATGAAGGTCCATCTAATTCTTTCTTGTAGTTTATAGACTTGCATGTCTTGTTTTCTTCTTTGTTGATGAAAGGATTTTGAAAAGGGTGATGAAAAAGGTATTTAAAGGAGGATAAATGGGACTAGGAGCTAAGATCAAACCTTGAAACTCTGATACCACAAAAATTTTCATAATATATGATCAAATTTATTATTATTTAATAACGTTTACATCTAATACAAGAAATGTATATAAACTAATCAGCTAAAACAAAGGAAGAAATAATTTTAGACTTTGATGAGCAAAAATTATACCATGTTTTGGGCAATAAATAAATTATAAATTGGCTCATAATTGATCAATAAATGCTTGATTTAGAATGAATTATATGCTTAATCGTTGTTTTGTGTTTGTAGGAGCGTAAATTGGAGTTCGAGTGGAAATGGAGCTAAAAATGATCAAATTCTGTCAAAATATAATGAAAAGAGCTTACATTCGGAGTAAGAGAAATTTTGAAGTCAATTGGACCATTTCCATATTAAGAATTCCAGTATATATCTAACTATGAAGGCCTCAAATCTGACCGTAATTTTTCAAGAATCAGATTTGGAAGAAGAAATTTAGTATGTGCATAAATTGTCAAATCCGACGTTGAAACGGGGTAAATCCTATGTCGGATTTGCTTCCTAGGAGGGTCGGATATATTTTGTTTCTCCTATGCAAATTTGGATTTTTAAATCCTAATTAAGGGCGGATTTGTACTTTCTTAAGTACGAGTTTTCAACATTATTTAAGAGTTAAAACTTATGTAGTTTTCAACACTAATATTCAAAATCAAAACTAACTAAATAAAGAAATCTAATTTAAATAAAACACTAAACTGAATGAAAGAGTCCAGCCAACACACTTCGCTTTAATATTTTCCACCGTGCCTCTCCTGAACACTTTCATGCTTTTCCATGTAAGTTAGAGCTGCATTCAACACTACATCATTCTTCCCTGGGAAGACGCAATTTACCTTCGAATCGGAATCATTAGAAACATCCCCCACAAACGAAATAAGATGCTTATTGTTAAAGATGTCGGTAGTTTGATCCCACTTCACATGTCACTTTTCACGCAATTCTTAGGCCAACGCTGCTCTTGAGAATAAATAGTGGATTTCCTTTAAAAAAACTTAAGGTTCAAGTGTCACAAGAGGCTTCTACGCCTTCTCATCCAAACTTTAATAATCCTCTGATGAACTCGCTTCTTTCTAAGAAAATGTAATACCTTGGAGGAACGGTTAGGAATAGCACTCAACCTCTCAACATACCACAATATAAGCCTAGAGCCCAGAACATGATTTATTAAACTATACGTGCATAAAGCATATCTAGGCATTACTCCAGCCATACCACATATATGTAGTAAATCTTTACGATCAAAATGCAACTGAAACTCATATAATTCCACGAATTTAAAATTTATTAATAGCCACAGAAAAGAAGAGAGAATGTTTTAATTTCTTTGAGGTCCTCGCCACTTAAGGTAAGAACAAGACACAAATGTTTAAGAAGAAAAGAGAGCCCATCTAAATTATTCATGACATCAAAACTAAAATAGGGGAATTCCTAAAAGTAGGACCTGAAAATACAAATCGAGTCTGAAAGAGATCTATAAATCAAAGGTTCTAACTCAAAAAGAGAAGAGAAAAAATCTCTATGATTGTTTCAACATATTTGTGAGCGAGTCGGTTTTTGCCGCCCGTCCAATAAACAACCCAACACTATACATATATCAAAAAATACATGCTGGAAAACAACCCCGTTTCTTGGATTGTCAACCATATTATAAAATGGTAGAGTCGTCACCCTTGCTGACAATTCACACGAGAAAAGATGTGATATGACCCGCACGTGTGTAACCTGTCCACCTCATCATGAGATCTGGATCCGATTTACAGGCCTAGTATTCAATATGCTATATCACTTTAAAATCATAAGCAAACTGTTATTTATTACATTTTTCAAGTAATATTATAATTATCAAAAGTTACATAAAAATTCCTATTAAATTACATTCTAACCAAAATATTAAATCATACATCAAGCATAAAATATATTCTAAAATAATTCTAATAAAATGTCAATCATATATAGGGCAAAAGCCCTAAATCAACTCCATGACTAGTCTCAATTTCATCCTGCATAAAACATCTCAACAAACATACAATATATATTTATACATAATATAACAAAATATCACAAAATATCATGCAAACTCTAAATCTATATTAAATTAAAATGTCTTCCTAAGTCTAGATTCATTTTAACCTAAATAACCAAATTAATATGCGATTAATCAAATTATTTAACTAAAAGATCACATTTAAATCAATTAAATAGATTAAATAAATGTAACCTAATTACTAAATATATTCCAGAAACTATATTATTCTAATTTACTTAAATTATCATAACAATCATCAAATAACACATCAATTTGTGAGATCTACATATATGAACATCATTTCATATCATTTGAGCATAAAACATGTCAAAAAATAATACCATTAGGATATAAAAATACACAACAAATGCATATTTAAGCTTCTGAAATTGTAAAGAATATTCTCAACAAAAATTCAACCCCATTCATGGCTGGGAGGGGAGCCGGTAATGGGCAGTGCCGGCTACAGAAGCAATAGGCAATGGAGACTGCCGATTGTCCTATAGCTGCTGCTTCTCCTAATCTATTTTTAATACACAAAACTCAATAAAAATGCAACTATATTTTAACACAAGCATATTAAATATGCAATATGACATATAAATTACAGAGTTAAACGAAGAAGACCCTCTGGATTGATCTAATATGAGTTTTGGTGTATGGAAAAAGTTAACTAGCCTAGATCTAAGCTCTCTTTTCTCTCTTGAATTTGTTGATTTCTCTTTGTATTTCTCTATAACTTTTAAACCTCAACACATGAGAAATTCGTTCTCCCCCTCCACCCTGGAGAAAAAGAAGTATTTACTAGAGGAAAAAAACCCTAATTTTGGTGGAATATGGACCCTTCAACAAGACCAGCAACTTGACAGGCTTTTTCAGCTCTTAAAATGCACGAATTGGGCCTTGAAAATAATACAACCTTGTAGATAATTGAAAGAGCTTTCCGGAACATCTTGAATCACCTAAATCGGACTTTTGTGGAGAAAATTAAACCTAAAATACTAAATAGTGTTCAAGCTGGAAATTCATTACGAGATTTTAAGCCCAAAATTGATTTTAATGATTCAGTTAATTCTTAAAGCCCACTTTTAATTGCTTCAGCCATATTTATTATTAACACTACTCTTTTTTATTATTTTTCTTCCTTTTTAATATTTTTTAATAGTTTTATTATTATTTAAACGACTCGAACCTAAACACCTACAACCATCTAATTTTCCTAAAATATTCAAAATACTCATAAATTTGATTCCATACTCCAAACTCACATATTCTTTGTTGGTTATCATCATCGGGTTTTGGATGCGCAAATCGAAAGTTAACAATATTCTACAAAAGATTCATACTCAACAATAGCTGAAAATTCCCATAGCGTTGATTACTATTTATGAAACAGATTCTACCAACAAAAGATGAAATTGCAAGAAAAAAAAGAAAAAATATTGAAACCCCCTTCATATTTCATTTAACTATCTGAAAGGTCCCTGTGTTTTCATTATTATATTTTTTAGTCTCTGTGATTTTCTATATTCATACTATGTAGTCCCTACATGTTTAAAAACGACATATATACTCAAATAAATATAAAACCCAATAGTTAATCATAAAATATAATATCTAAAATACATTAAATTACCAATGGGGTCTTGGTTTAGTGATAAAACTACTAATACTAAACGTTGCACTCTTAAAGAGGTCTTGACTTCGAGTCTCACCCCATCAAGAGAGAGTGGAGTGCCTCTCGGTTGGAGATTAGTCTAGACAACCATAATAAAATGGGTCTAGAATACTCCAGTGGTCTAATACCTATCAAAAAAAAATGCATTAAATTGATTTCATATGTGATCACAATATGTTGTTTAATATACTTATATGAAACGTTACAACACTTTCGTAGATCATTTTTAATAATAAATAAAAGTTTAAATGAAATGAATCATATTCATATTAGATATTTAAATATTATATTTTATGATTACGTATTAATTTTAATATTTTTTTAGCGTAAATGTCATTTTTTGTCATGTAGGGATGAATTTAAAAAATCACAGGGACTAAAAAAATATAATATTAAACACACAAAAATCTTTTCAGATAGTTAGATGAAATGTCAGGGCTTCTCAATATTTTTCCAAAAACAAATATGGCACTTAAAAAGGTACGCCAATCTTTCGAAACCATCATGCCCAAATGTTTCAAGCACCACAATATGAACCACAATAAGAAGGACATGTTCCATAAATTCTCGATCGGGCAGATGGAAGCATAAGGGACAAGAGCCTCCAAAGAGCAAATAAATGCCTTGTCGTGACAAGGAAAAAGCAAGTGGGAATACTGCTATAAAGTGCTAGTCATAAAAAAAAAAAAAAACTTAACTTTTAGTAATGTCAGTGAGAACCTGATAATTTTCAGAGCTTCCGAGCAAGGGTGGGGAGAATACTTACTGAACCATTTAGCTTCAAACTTCTAAGAAGAGAGAATGCTCCAACCTTACCTTTCCATTGAAGAAGATCACAATCTGAATTAGAGATAGCTATATAATCAATAAGAGACCATAGCTTATGTAGCAAGGCCGCTTCTTCATCGTGCCACCTTCTATTAAATTGTAGTGTGAAAATTTGAATTCTAGGGTTTGTTCGTAAAGGATAATTTGATTTTTTTTTTCCACGCACAAAAGAGGAATAGAGAGAGCCTCATTATATACAAATCAAATACTTGGAGGCTACTCTAATCCAGCTGAATATCTGAATACAAGGAAAGTTCCTAATGGTTCAAAAAGGAAAATAATAAGAAAGGAAACAAAATGAATGCCTAACAATATGTACTTGGAAAAGGCACAAGTTGGCCCTTATTCTTTCTACAAGAAATTAAAAGGTCTTAGAGATGCAATCTTAATTATTCTTATATTCATCAGGCCCCCTCAAGCTTGGACATATGAAAAGGTTGAAGGAGTCCAAGCTTGGACATCAATTGTTTATGTTTGGTGGATGGTAGTTGCTTGGTGAAAATGTCAGCAATTTGAAGGTGAGATGGAACATGTGAGGTGCTTATGAATCTTTTTTTCAATTTATTTCGAACAATATGGTTATCTATATCTAGATTTTTCATTCTCTCATGAAACACTAGATTAGAAGCTATATGAAGAGCTACCTTATTGCCACAAAAGAAAGGAATTGGAAGAGAAACAAGTTGAAGAAGATCTTTTAACACAGGAAATCCATTGCAATTCACAAACTGTTGAAGCCATAGTTCTGTATTTTGCTTCAACTGAAGAACATGATACAATGGCTTATTTCTTTGTTTTCCATGAGAAGAGAATTTCCAAGAAAAATAACTAGTAAGAGATTTTATGGTGTCTTGGCACCCTGCCCAATCAACATCTGAGTAAGAATAAGGAGAATGATCAGTGCTAATGGGATAAAAGATTCCTTTTGAAGCACAACCATTGAGGTTTTTTTAGAGATGAATGGCAGCATTCCAATGTGATTGTCTTGGCTTGTCCATGTACTGACTCAATTGTAGGATAGCATGAGTAAGATCATATAAAGAAGCCTCCTGACAAGTGTTGTGATGTTCAGGAGTTTCTAAAAGGTTCCTATATTTTGACACAAGTTTCTGACCTGAAGGAAGAAGGGTGAGTGGAGTCTTTGCTTTGTCAAGTTTAGCATCTCTGATTAAATCTTGTATGTATCTGTATTGAGTAAGAAAAGTACCTTCTATAGATCTTGCTATTTCGATACTTAGGAAATACTTAGCTTCTAGGTCTTTAATAGAAAATTTAGACTTTAAGTAATGTTTAAAATCAACTATATTTTGGTTATCGTTCCTTCGGTGTCATTGCTTTGCTACAAACACACTACCTCACATTTTTATCATTAGACAATTTACTCATTGGCAAAAGATTAAATTTAAAATCAGTAATATGCAAAACTTTTATTACTGAGAGATTATCATGCAAAACAATTGTTCTAGTGTTAAAGACTGTTGTTGTGGTGTTAATTGGCAAAAGAATTGGCATTGGTTTATCAAGTTTTTGAGGATTCGTGAAACTTTCAAGGTTAGATGTCATATGGTGAGTAGCACCAGTAGCAATAATCCTTGAACTAGGTCTTTTTAAGTTGTTGTCTTGTTGAATGATATGAGAAGTTAAGCTGCTATATTATGGGTGGATGCTTGATTGAATCTGTTCTTAAAGCAATTATGATTAAAACCAAGTTGAATTATTTAAAGTTTTCCACGATGAAAACGGCAAGGTGGCTCGAGGAATTTGTACACATAATATATTTTGTTTTTTGTGCTAATTGCCTTTTGCACCTTATATTTTCCCATCACTAACAGTTAAATAAATATAACTAACGGTTGAATAATTAATTTTAAAATTATTGTATTTTTTTTTGTACCATTTAGCCCTATACGGTATAAAACAACATTTTCTAATTCAATCCACTACAGTTAATCATAAATTTTATTATTCAAAGTTTATAAATTTAATTTGATTGAAATCATATAACGTTATAATTATCTTTTAAAAATACTATCATTGGAAAGATTTGTGATACTTTAACGGCTCTTTTTCGACAATAAATCAAAACTAATATCAGATGAATATTATAAATATTTAACAATTCTATTTTATGATTGTCAATTAATTTTTATATTTAATCAAGCGAAAATGTCGATTTTGGTTATAAATGGTGTAAATAGTATGAAAAATATTTAAATGTTGGGACTTGATTATTCAAAAGACATAATTAAGGTAATAATTAAGGTAAAACACAAAGGGTAAAAAAGGAATAACTCCTTTTTTAATTTGGTAGTTTAAAACCACGTAAAAATAATAAAATAACTTTGTATGATGTTTTCCCCGCCCTTCATCTTGGATCAATTCACATGTCGTGGTCTGAATTGGCAAAAACATTAAGTTCATCTTTTGCAATTTATCATGGCCTTTATAATATTATTTAATATTAATTATTTTACCAATAATACAAACAATAATAAAATAACATTCAATTTAGAAGTATATACTAGTCAAGGCAGCACATGTTCCAAGCCATCCTCAAGCTCAATTTCTGTTGCAAGTATTTACATAGACCGCCTTCTAGTTCTCCTCTAACGAACTTAAGGCATACCTACCGTAGTGAAATTTTGAAACTAAATAAGGCAGAACAGTAATGGAAACACTACTAAAAACTTCACGATTCACTACATTATTTGTTATGAAATTTCGTCTGTCGCGAATTCGCTGCAGATTTTGCTACAGGATTCCGTCGCTAAATGAAAATTAGCACAAAATTAATATTTTTGATTTTCACTCTTATGCATTGGAGTAAAAAAAAAAACTAAATTTCCCCACACATTTTTATGAAATTTGTTATCATTTTTTCAAATTTTGCAGCAAATTTGTTACAGAAATTTTGGCTACAATTGGGCTATGGAATTCAACAGAAAAATTTTTTTCTTAATATTTAAAAGAATTTACTCTGAGAGTGTGAGGTTTTTAATTCGATTCTCATCCTTCACACTAGAAAAGGTAACACCATTATGATGCATGTTAAAGAAATAAGATACCGCTATTGCAGCCCACAGCACATTAGACCTTAAAAGTATCTAAAATGTTTATTAGGGATATGTCTTCAATTTTTTTGAATTTTGCAACGAAATCCATAGCAACAATGGGGAGGAAAATTCTCTAAAAATTTTTAAAGGAAAATTTGTTATGGATTTCATAGCAGATTCTTTAGCGAAAATTTTTAATTTTCAACCGATCTCAACTCTCAATTTCACACGTTTTATCTTATAAAAAAAACTCCTCTATAACTCTCAATTTCACACGTTTTATCTTATAAAAAAAACTCCTCTATAAAACCTTTACAATTTCCTTACAAACTAACTTAGGTTGTATAAAAATAACATAACCTAATTATATTTTAGTTATATTTGCATATCTCATATTATATTCGGTGAGTTATTTCATTTAAATTTATTTTTATACTAAAATATTTTAATTTAATGCATATTGGTTTTTTGATAATTTTTTTGATTTCAAAGATAAGGCAGGAGATAATACACAAAAAGTTATTTAGCATTTAAAAACATTTTCAGTCTTAATTTTTTTCAATATTTTATAATATATTTTGTTGTATTTATTTCGTATTATTATTGAACTTAATAAAAAATATATGCTTTTATATTCTCTTTTATATGATACAATTTTACGAATTGGTGTTTAATTTCTGCAATTTAAAATTAAATTTAAATAGGATCTTTAATAATATGTACAATGATCTTTCTTCTTTAATTTATAAGTGTATTGTAGAATCGGTAGCTATATTTAAAACTCATAATGCTAGTTTTCCTTACTCTGGAATAGATGTGTATAGAAATATTGATGTAATATTCCGGGGTAGGAAAATACTAGATTGCTTTGTATTTTTATTGCCACTTCTTGTGGCTATTAATATATGTTTCTACATTACCTATCAAAAAAGATTAAATTAAAATATTTATGAAAATTCACTATGAATTTGCTATGGATTTCTGTTGCTAAATATTTTTAAAAAGTAAAAAAAAATCACCTCATTTGCGACAATTTCGTGAAGGAAAATCTGTCACAAAAAATTCACGACGAAATTTGTTCGTCGCATTTATTGCAATCGGCTGCTATAGAATCGTGGTGATGCTCCCTTAATAATATTTGTAAAGGATATATTATAAATTCCATACGAATCGGTAGCAAATTTTGTAGCTGATCCGACGCAAAAATTCGCGACTACCGATTTCGCTACAGAAATTTACATAGCAAATAGACGATTCTTTAGTGAATTTCGTAGCGAATCACACAATTTTTAGTGGTGAAAGACTTAATAAAAAAATTTTTAATATAAATTCAATCTTTTGGAATCAGTATATTGATGGGCGCATTGTAATTATTTGTAAACACACATTATCGATCAAATCTAATTTATTTTTTTTTATTTTTTTATACATATTCAGCTCTTGTTTTTTTTGATAGGTAAAATAAATTTATAAATGATGACTACAACACTTAGAACTTTCGCAATAAATTAGGCTACGATCCAAAGTGAAATAGCCGAGAAAGAGTACAAGATGAGATAATTACATATAACAAGAGTACAAGATACTATCTGAATACAACTTCAAGATTTCTATATACAAATAATCCATCAAAAGGAAATGAAGAGAACTTTGCCTTTACTTGAAACACAGAGTCTAGAATCGTCTTGACGATCAATCCATCAATGGAGGGAAAATCTTCCCTAAAGACTCTCCAATTACGAAGCTTCCAAATGTTCCACATGATATTTAGTCCCAAAATGTGCCAAAAGGGTGCATATCTATGGTTATGAAATAATTCATTCCATCCAAGCACGAAGGAAGAGATAGAATTTGGCATGACCCAATCAATACGAAGTTTCTGAAAAAACCAATTCCAAATATACCATGCTCCGTGACATAGAAGCAGGCAATGTTCTGAGGTTTCAATACTTACCAAGCATAACGGGCAAGAGTCCATGAAAGCAAGCCTAACCCCTCTATGAGAGAGGAAAGAATTCGTGGGTATTCGATCAAGAATTGCAAGCCAAGGAAGAGCTGAACCTGAGGTGTAGCAGGACTTTTCCATATAGAAAGAAATGGAAAAGTAGGAGTATGACAGTTACTTCTAAACCATTCAATGGTAAATAAATTAGAAGAGAAGAATGATTTACCTTTCCAGCAAGGTTGATCAACTCGAAATGGTGAAAGACAAATTTTATTGACTTCAGTTTCAATCAACTCGAAGGCATCCATTTCAGACCCAATTCTCAACCTTCTTTTCCAGCAGAAGCTCTCACCAGAGTGAATGAAATCAATAATAGTTATATTTTGCTGAGTGGATAGTGAATAAAGGATGGG
>CANXYA011536924.1:0-11709 GCA_948193465.1 Acalypha hispida
CATCCAATTAATTCCAAAGCTCATCTTTGATTATTTTTAGTATTCTTTAATTATAAAACAGACCTGAAAACATAAGAAAACACTAAAACATAAGTGAAAAGCATAATTATGTAAATTGAACGATTTATTGAATAACACTAATCAAACTAACTAAAAATTCAAAATAAACTAACTAAAACACTATAAAAATATAGGAGTAATTAGCGCTTATCAAGCTCTCACTCTTATCCAATTCTACTTCAAAGTCCAAATCCTCATATACTCCACCCTTAGTTGTAGATTTCACTTCATATTCTCCTTACGAGATTTCCTCTTCAATATCTAACTCTTCTTCAAATTCAAATTTCTCTTCCACTCCATCATTAGTTGTGGATTTTACTTCTTATTCTCATCCCTCCACCTTAGCTCCACCTATCTCTTCTTTTCCACAAAATCCTCCTTTTCGCACTCATCCCATGACACTTCGTCACTCAACAATGAGCCCTAACCCTAAGCAAGCTCATCTTTCTTCCTCTTCCCCCTCACTTTAATCTGAACCCAATTCTTTCCTTCAAGCCTCTAAACATATTGTCTAGAGAGAAATAATGCAATGTGAATTCGATGCCCTACTTGCAAATGATACGTGGAATTTAGTACCAAGAATCAAAATGTTGTGAGAAACAAATGGGTCTACAAAATCAAACGAAATCCTGACAATGCAGTAGCTCGTTACAAGGCTCGTCTTGTTGTAAAGGGTTATAATCAGATTGGTGGATTAGACTACACATAAACATTCAGTCCAGTTGTGAAAGCTACCACTATTCGTTTGATTTTTTCGCTGGCTTCTATGCATAATTGGTATCTTAATCAAATTGATATCTCTAATGCCTTCTTGCATGGTTTTTTAGAAGAGCAGGCATTCATGGAACAACCTCAAGGCTTCAAAAACAAGTCCTTTCCAGATCATGTGTGGCACTTGAAGCGATCTCTTTATGGACTTAAACAGGCCCCCCGTACTTGGTTCACAAGACTAAGAAATTTTCTGTTGACACTTGGTTTCGTGGCTTCTAAGGCTGATTCATCACCCTTTATCTTTCACAACACCAATCAAATTATACTAATGCTTGTTTATGTTGATGATATTATCTTAACATGATCCTCTAATGATCTCATCTAACATTTTTTGAGCAAACTCAAAACTGAATTTCTTGTTCAAGATTTAGGTTCACTCACGTTCTTTCTTGGGATTGAAGTCAGTCACATATCAAAAGGTCTCTTCATTCATCAACAAAAATATTTACGAGATCTCCTCAACTAGACTGGCATGAGTGACTCAAATGGTTGTTCAACTCCAATGGCTACCTCTCCAATACTTCAAGCTACTTCAGGCTCTCCTCTGAAATACCTGGGTATGCCTCTTTCTAACAAGGCACCAACAACTTCTTCGTGGAATCCTATTATTTGCAGAATTCAACAACGCTTAAATAGTTGGAGTGGCACTTTATTATCTCTGAGTGGTTGCCTCATCTTGCTTCAATCGGTAATTCTTATCATTCTGATTCATTTTTTTCTTTGTTTGCCATTCCTTGTTCGGTTGTCGCTAAAATTAATGGTTTGACTCCCCATTACCTGTGGTCTGGAAATTCTTCGAGTAGAGGTATTTATAATGTTGCTTGGGATGTGTTGCATTTGCCTAAGAAATATGGAGGGCTTGGACGTTCCAATTTGATGCCTTTGAAACGGTCTTTGCTTTTTAATTGGATTTGGGAGCTTGCTGATAGTTCAAATTCTAGTTTATGGAGGCGAGTTATATGCTATTCTTCTCGGGTTAGTTTCATTCATGATTTACCTTATGGTGGCTCGAGTTGTCTATCCCATGTGTGGAAGGGTATTGTTAGACGTTGTATTAATTCTAAAAAAAGGCTTGGCATATCTTTTTTAATCATTTCTCCATTCAGATAATTGATGGTGAATCGACTCTTTTTTGGCATGCTAAGTGGTTTGGGAATATGGTTTTGAAAGACCGTTTTCCTATCTTATTCCAGCTTTGTGTTCAAAAGGTTATTAAAGTGTCAGAGGTTATTTTGAACTTATTCCCTTTCTTGGTCTAGAAGACTGCGTGTTGGAGAAGCAACTTCCTTTCTTGATCTTTAGATCCTATTAGGAGATGTTTTGCTGATTCAAGGTACCCATGATTCTCCTTGTTGGTTTGGTCGGAGGTATGGTTATTCCTCCCCTTCTTTTAAGCAGCTTAGCACAAGGAGTTTAATTTCCTATCTAACAAGGTGTATATGTCTGTCTGGAACACGTTGGCTAGCCCAAAAGTTAAATTCTTTGTTTGGTTGGCTTTGAAGACGAGGATTCCTTGTAGCGATTTTCTATTTTCGTGTGGTGTTCAACTGTGCTTTGGTAATGCTTGTACTTTATGTATGGATTTGCTTAAAGATGTAGAGCATACTCTTCTTTTGTGCCCCACAACTTGGAATATTTGGAACTGGCTTTTCAGGAGGATTGGATTTGTTTGGACCATGCCTCGTTCTTTACCAATCGTTCTTAAGTGCGTATTCGGTTTTTTCAGGAATCATCAGCATTCGGAGCTTTGGAGTTTGATTTGCTTAAATTTTCTTTAGACAATTTGGAGGAATAGAAACTTTAGAGTTTTTGATAATGTGTTTCCAAATGTTTTATCTATTATTTTCTGTACTATAGTTGAGTCTGTTGGCCTTTATCGTATTTATAGGCCTTGTTTTCCCTATTTGGGTATAGACGTGTATAGGTCTTTTGATACTATTTTTCTTTTACTTAGTTGTTTGTTCGAATTCTTGTAATTTTTGAGCTTGTTCACTTGGTGTTGTAGCCTATTGTACGGCAAAAGCACCTTGATTTCAAGCTTTTTTCAGTCACGTCTTGTGGCTCTTAATAATATCTTTTACTTATTAAAAAAAACTATTTAACTGGCTAAAATTTAGGTAGGTCCATATTAAATTAACCGGTCCAGACTTTTACGTTGCTCACGTTTAATATATTGAATTATCAACTTCTCATTCATCCAATATCCAAAATTTGAGCATATAATATATTGAATTAATGATTTCACGAAATAGAATATAAATTAATAATTTATTATTTGTAACTCAATCAATTAATTAATTATCATGACTCAAAATTGGCATATTTTCAACAATCCCCCACATGAATAAAATTGATAGTATGAGGACAACCAATGACTCTATGTGGTGATAGATAAAATGTTAGGTATCTGCATAGGATAGGTAGGTTACCCCTTTTGAACCTTCCATTGTGAGTGTATATTAACCTTACTAACTGACTAGTAGACGTGATGTCCTTGAATTGTTTTGTTGTTTGTGTAAGCATTGATATACCTCACACTGACCCCACTACACGGTTTGGGTTCTCACGGGTGTGTCCCTTAGCCATAAACACCTTCTAGTTTTGCAAGAGTATGCCCACAATAGTCTCCTTTAAAGTGGCCCCTCTTCACTCTCGCATAGGTGATTTCTAGTACTTTTGTTTACCAACAACAACATTTATCATTAAAAGCATTAGCTTAACCTTTTCCCGTTTTTAAGTCATTATTTACATCTAGGAATGGACTTGGGGTTAACCTCACAAGGACAACACAAGGTCTATGCAAGTAGGTTGTCCCTTTGAACTTGTTTCTTGGGATCTCCAGTCATTCAAGTTGGGTTTTCCTTTACATACCGCCTTAAATTTCCAAGGGCTTTAGTCCCATTCCTTTTTATGTCTTATCAACTTGAACTTGGTTTAACCCTTTGGTTAGTAGATCCGCAAAGTTATCCTTTGATTTCTGAAAATCAACAGAGATAACTCTCGTTGAGATTAATTGTCTATTTGTATTGTGTTGACGACGCATGTGTCTTGACTTACTATTATACATCATGTTTTGTGCTTTGTCAATTGCGGCTTGATTGTCACAATATATGCATATTACAAGAACATACTTTGGTTATTCAGGAATATCCTGCATGAAGTTTTGTAGCCATTCGACCTATTCTCCAAACATATTTAGAGCTACAAACTCAGACTCCATGATGAATTTTGTTATCAATGTTTGTCTTGAGGATTTCCATAACACTGCTCCTCTACCCAAGGTGAAAACATTTCAAGTTGTGCCTTTAGTATCTTCGATATTAGATATCCAACTAGCATCTATGTAGCCTTATAACACAGTAGGATTTCTGTAGTAATGCAGTATTAATTCTTAGTATATCGTAGATATCTAAGTACGCTCACTATAACTTTCCAATTACTTTCGTTTAGATTCCTCGTGAATCAACTTAAGTTGCTCATAGTAAAAGTGATATATCATCTTGTACAACTCATTCAGTACATCAGATTGCTTATTACCTAGGCGTATTCCACTTGGTTAATACTCTCACCGTTGTTTTTGGAGAGATGTTGGCTCATGTCAATTTGTGTTCTAGCTACACTAAAATCTTTCCAAACTTTTCCAGTATCTTGTCCAAATACTGTGACTGCCATAAAATCAGACCATCTGGTGTTCTTTTAATTTGGATTCCCAAAATAACGTTTGTCAGACCCATATTCTTCACGTTAAACCTCGATTTGAGCATGTTCTTGGTCTGTTTTACATTCTCATTATTACGTCCAATAATGAGGTTGTCATCTACGCACAGGCAGAGGATCACATATCCATCAGCTGTAGATTTAACATATACGCATTTGTTACACTCGTTGATGACATTGTCAAACTTTTCATGCCATTGCTTTGGCGCTTGTTAAAGTCCATACAAAGACTTAACCAACTTATAAAATTTTCTTTCTTATCCAGGAACTACATGACCCCTCAGTTTGCTCCATGTATATTTTCTCATTAAGATCACCGTTAAGAAAAGCTATTTTCATATCCATTTGATGAACTTCTAGATCTTGCAATATGGCGGTTGCGTATTATTCTTATGAAAGTTATTTTCGGCACAGGAGAGAACTTATAAAAGTAATCAAGGCCTTCCTTTTAACTATAACATTTTATCACCAATCTTGCCTTGTACTTGTCTTTTGTTCCATCTGCTTTCATTTTCCATTTGAAAATCAATTTAGAACTTAGTGGTTTAATTCCAGGAGGAAGTTGCACTAGTTCCCACGAATGGTTCTGCATTATGGAATCAATCTCACTCTTTAAAGCATGTTTCCACAAAGAGCTTTCCGTCGAACTTACAGCTTCACTACAAGTTTGAGGTTCATCCTCTAGCATGTACATTTCAAAATCTGGTCCATAGGATTTTTGTACCCTTGCCTGTTTGTTTCTCCTAGGCTCATCCTCTTATTCAACATTTTGTTGATCATCTCGATCATTCTCGTTAATAGTCTCTAGAGTTTGTTTTATTGAACTCAATTCATCCTTGTCCATTATACAAGGAAATAAGTTTCAAAAAATGACACATTTTTTGATTCCAATATCGTGTTTTTGTGTATATCTAGGACTTTAAAATCATACACAAGGAACTGATAAGCATTGCTATGGTTGGCATAATCAATAAAAATACAATCCACCGTCTTTGTACTTATTTTTACCTACTTTGGCAAAGAAAGCATTACCTTAGCAAGACACCCACACACTTTCAGGTAGTTGTAGGAAATTTTTGAACTTTCCATAACTCCTATGGTGTCTTGTCGGCTTTCTTGAGGGGTATCTTATTTAATAGATAATTTACTGACTGGTTGAACCTACTCAAATATGTCTATTCCCATTCTCCATTACCCTCTTTCATCACCCACTTCCAAGTTGTGATTTCTCTTGAGAGATTGTGGAATCTTAATAGTGTTTGTTAGTAGGTTAGTTTGAACATTTTAGTTTTTAGTATAGAGAGTGATTTTAAAAAAAGGAGAGGAAATGAGTGAATAAAAGGCAATTTTTTAAAAAAATAACAAGAGAGATATAAAAACGAGATTATCTTCATTTGAGTAAAGAAGAAAAATATTCAAAAAAGAAATGAAAAAAATATTCAAAAGTGAAAAAAAATGTGAAAAAAATAAATAAAGAAAAAGAAAAAAATAAAATAATAAAAAGGAAGATAACGGAAAAAAAGAGAAGAAAAAGGAGAGATAATTAATAAAGAGTGTTGAGCTTTTGTTTTTGTGTTTGCGTGTTAGTAGGGAGTAGTTAGTTTGCAAGAATAGCATCTATTTCTTGTGAACTTTGATATTGAATAAAATATTTTGAGTTTTTATATGTAGTTAGTTAGTAATGAATAAGACGTGTTTAGTTTTGATTTATGAAAGTTTGTTTTTGTTTGAAATAACTTGATTCCAAAATTTCTTGTTCATTATAGCATTGCTTGGCTTTGGAAGTTTTAAATTCTTGAAAAAGCCTTTTCAACCTACCTTCATCCCTTTCCTTATTTCAACCTTGTATAAAGACCTCTTGATCATTAGTTCCATTCCATAAGTGGTGGAGGCTTTATTTTTAGGCAAGCTTATGCTAAGTTGTCCATAAGTACCGTTTTGAGTGTTTCTTTCTATTACCCTCAAACACCGGAGTGTGGGAGTGCTAACCTGTGAGGATATCAGGTTGGATCAAACTTGCTAGTTGTTAGTATATGCTACCTTTGTTTCAAACACTTAACTAATTACTTCTTACTTCTATTTGTTGTTTCTTTTTATTATAGTATTATTAGCTATGTATATATGTTTGTTATTTTTGTTTTCTTATGGTTGGCATTGTAATACTTTATCATGCAATTGTTAATTTGTTCGGTCTAATCTTTCTTGATTTTAGCTCGATTTACCTCATTTTAGGTAGAAGCGCTACATGTAGGTTAGAATTGATAAATATGATTTAATTTGGTTATTATGGTTGCTTATACTCGATTTCATGGGATATTCGTGTATATTTTATTGGAAATCATTTTCTTATAGGATTTGGAGCCTTTTCGATTGTGGAGCGGGATTTATAATCGATTTGAAGATGGGCTTTAAAGCTTATCCACCAAATGGGCATCCTCCACCTAAATGGGCCAAGATTCAAAAAGAAGGATGAAGAGTCCAAGTCCAACAAGGTAGAAAAAGGGAGAGAAATTGAAAAAAAAGGGGAGCACTAATACACCAAATAATTCTCTACAACTCTCTCTCCATCTCTACACTTGATCATCAACCATTCATTTTTTATCAATCAAGAGGAAGCTTGAAGAGAGATCAAGAACTATATCAAGATTGATTTTCATCGTCAAATCATCATCAATATTAAGAGAACAAGAATTCATCATAGTTTTACTTATTTTCACTTGTTTTCTTAATTTTGTATGATTCATTACTATTGAATTTATGGATATTGATTTAATTATAACTGGCTAGATTTGTTTTGGATGATATTGTTTTGATTATGGATATTTGAATATTAATGATATGGTGATTTGACTGCAAATGTTGTTGATTGGATTCTATATTTTGCTTAATGTTAATTAACTGCGAAGCAACAAAGGAACACTCATGAATACTGCGCCCCTTTACAAATGCAAACTGGCAATCTGAAATAAGCTTATCCATAAAAGGAGCCAAATGAGTGCATAATACCTTGGAAATCAGCTTACAAACTCCATTGATCAAGCTATTAGGTTTGAAATGCTCTAACTTTGTCACCCCCTAAACCTTAGGAATCAAAACCATAAAAGATTGATTAAGATCCCTAGGAACAGTACCTGAAAAATGAAGCTCATGGAATATCTCCATCACATCATCAAAAATAATAAACCAAGCCTTCTTATAGAAAAAGAAATAAAGTTCGTCAGGACCCGAAGCTTTATCTGAGGCACAAGAAGCTAAAGCCGATTTGACCTCGTCAATAGTAAAAGGAGCAGCTAGCAAGGAAGCATCATGAGGAGAAAATGAACTAAAAACAAAGCTGGAAAGAGAGAAAGGTACCGAAGGAGTTGAGCAATACAAGGATGCAATAAAATTCTTGATTTCCTGCCTAATATCATCAGGATCAGAAAAAGAAACACTTGCAACCTTAATAGAAGAAATAAAATTATTTCAAAACCAAAGATTAGCACAGGCATGGAAATAACTAGTATTCCTGTCACCAAGCAAGCTCCAATTAAATCTTGATTTCTACAACTAGAAAGATTCTAAGTTTCGGCTAGAAACCACCGCATCCTCCCTCAAAACATCAGACGAGTCCGATCATCGTCACTAATGCTACCATCTTCTAAGGCAATAGATAACTCATCAATAGCTTTAAGTAAACAATCATGCTTAGAAGAAATATTATCAACATGAATAGCATTCCACTCCTTGAGCTTCCATCTCAACTCTCTCAGTAATTGACATAAAGAAGCATTAGGGAACTCCACATGAATCTGCCTCCAATAACCATGAATAACCTTAAAAAAAACCATATACATTCCACCAAGCGTTAATAGATCTGAAGGGCTTAGGACCCCAATCAAACTGCTTATGAAAACAGAAAAGAATAAGACAATGATCCGAATAAGCCTTATGAAGGCAGGTAAGAGAACAATCAGGCCAGAAATTCATGACATTAGATGAAACAAAAAACCTGTAAATACGCGACTAACTCCTCAAATTGGACCATGTAAAACTCCTACCAATAAGAGATAAATGCAAAAGACCCGAAGAAAAAATGAAATCATTAAAGTCCATCATTAAAGTAGAAAACTGAAGTACAATTATTCCTTTCATGGGGATGCAAGATATCATTAAAATCACCAGCCAAAAAAACCATACCAGAAAACACAATAAGAGGAAGGATAGTATTCCATAAGCTACCTTTTCGCTACCAATATTACTAGCATAAATTAGTAAATAACGGCAATCATTTCAAAACCAAGAAAAATCCATCTTAATCCAACCCAAGTCAAACTCAAAGGAAGGGGATTGAATTAACAATGAATTAAAAATAACTGCAAGACCACCCGAAGAACTATTGGAAGGAACTGCAAAATGTAAAAAATCATTATTCGCCCAAAAACGCTTAGCCATAAATGATGATAAATTACATTTTGTTTGAATCAAACCAACCAAGGCAACAACATGTTTAGACAACATACGCCTAATAAAAAATTGCTTCACCTTTGAGTGAGTACCATCACGACAATTCCAAGAAATAGCATTAAAACTACTAATCATTAAAAAATAATGACAGAATGAATGGACAACATAATGAACTCAAAGATGAGCCTCATCACGAATAATATTACCTTGAATAGCATCCAAAATAATAGGAATATTATCATCAATACAATATCGGTAGAGACACCAATTCCACAATCTTTCATTGCACCAATAGAGGAGGATGAAGAGGAGGAAGAGCTTTAATGAAGCAGCGATTCATATGTGCAATGGCACTGTCATTGAGCGAAGCATCAACAACTCGACCATCATGGACATTCACCGGGCAAAAGCACTCTTCAGAAATGTGCACCATTCCATACAGCAATTTGGCCTTTGAACTTGTGCGTTTACTTATTAGCTGGTTGTTTTTCTAAAAGAAAAATGTTCTTAATCTTCTTATCTCGTGGCTTTTTCAAAAAATATGAAGAAGGAGCCAATGGTTCGACAATTTCAGCATCCGATTTTGCCTTCAATTCTGTATACATTAGGTCAAAAAGACCCAAAAAATCCGAATCATTTTTGCCCCTAAACCGATCCTCAAGACCTGCCACTACACTTCCAAAGACAAATCAATCAAATTTTTTGAACCCTCATTCGCCAAAGAAATGTTCTCCACAGTAGCACTATCAACGTCTATATCAATAACAGTATCCAAAGGAGATGAAAACAAATTAGGGGGGCTGCAAATCATCATTAACGGTCATTAACATCCTTCGCAGCCATATGCTCACTCAAAAATTTCTTGTTCACCGAGCATTCCGCATCCTTTAAACCACGCTCATCATCAAAACAGTAAGCATCAACACTTTGAGAATACAAAAACTCTTATTTTCTAACCCGAACTGCATACACCTTCCCTCAAAGTAGCAGTTTAATGCGATTAAGGGCAGGAGTAGAAACCAAAAATTTTGCCTTTTTTAAGAATAACACCCCAACTGTGGTAGGATCAATCTTAATCAGTTCCCCCCAATGGCTGCTTAGACTTTTAAAAGTTCGAAAGCCCCAAGCATTAAGAGGAATTTTGAAACAATTCAACCAGGCCATCCTATGTGAATTAACATTAGTCTCCTCTCATGTTATAATCTGCACAAACCATTTAGATAATATATCCCCCTGAACATTAAGCATAGCATCAACATCTAGAGAATTGGAGAAGGATAAAAGCACCATCCTATCGCCTAAAGACCTGACCAAACACTCCAAATTACAGACCTTACCTAACATCTTTCGAATAGAACTAAGTGAAAAAGGTTCAACATGCCAACCAACGACACATTTTTACAACCAATTCAAGTTATCCTTGATTGAGACAACAGTAATAGAATTAGAATTTGGTGGAGCAAAAACACTATCATCTAGGCCTAAGGTAACATCTCTAAACGATCTCTTATCCCTAACTTTGAAGGCAGTAGAGGGAACAAACCTAAACTTCACAACCTGGCTTGGTTTAGGAGGGGGGGAACATCAGACTTTGATTTAATCACTGCTGCCTCATGAACAATAATGCGATTGTTATCAACAGAGTAACCATCAAAGTGAGCCATAATTGCCTTGCAATCAACACTATACTTGATGCGAATGAAACTGAAATGCCTGCCTGACTTATTAAGGCTATAGGGAGTGAATACTTGCAGAACTACACCAAACATTCCAAACAGTTTATGTAACACAAACCTAGGGGTAGCCAAAGAAAGATTGCCCACGTAAAAATTGTTGTAAGGAGGCAAAGAAACCCCATCAACACTGGCTGGCATGGCAACATGATGGTTAAGGGGCTGATCGAAGTTTGAAGGATGAGCGGCACTTCCGTGGGCAATTTCAGCATGAGCAATGAGACCCTTTTGTTGAGGAGCAAGCAAAGGGATGGGGGGAGTTTGGGGAATGTTTTCAAGGTGGGTAATTGGCAAAAAACTGACCGAAATTATTGGTGAGGAGGCGAGGCCGGCTAGGGTTGTAGCTGCTCGCCATGAAGGGTTTTTGGGATTTTTTAAAGTAACTATAAAGGATTTAATTACGAACATCTATTTCTATTTCTTTAATTAATTTTTAATAAATTAGATATTTTTTTTATATATATGTAAATCATTTAGTTTATTATAGTTATAATATCTAATAATTAATTTAATTATTTTACATATTTTGATATTTGGATATAATAAAAATATAAAATAAATTAAAATTTTCACGAATTTTCCATAATATTTATTTAATTAATTAATTTTAGTTACCTATCAAAAAAATTAATTTTAGAAATATTAAATAACAAATATAAATTAACAAAATAATAAATTATAATCTTAGTTACTTAGTCAGCCCGATATAAATCTCTAGCAGGTTGATCAGGCCGAATAGTATCATCAAGTCGTCAGTCGGTCTGACCCAACTTGTGGCATGTCGTCAATCTGTTAGACAATTTCGATGATCGGAGACTTAAACTGGTTTGGTCGTTAGCCGATCAAATCGGCTTGACGACCTAAGACTTAGACTGATCCAGTTGTCGGCTGAACTGATTTGATCTACTGGTGATAGCCTTGGGGAGATAGGTCGACCCATTGAAATCTTAGATCGTTCCTATCAAGTAATTTATAATATAAT